>VYZX01016099.1:13243-35171 GCA_013401335.1 Brachypteracias leptosomus | reverse complement strand
AACTCCATTGTAAAAAGCCACCAAATAAAATATAAAATCAATATTGAGAAAGCTAACATAGTCCTTCTAAATCCTTATAGTTTTGTAGGTTTCCTCAGAAATCAGGCCACATTTTTTTCTACCTCTTTTGTTCTTGCCCAGAAAAATCCAGAGTTTTGCCCATGTAAAGCATATACATTTGGCTGAGGAAGAAGTATTTTTGATAGTTGAGATACATTTTTTTATTATACCTCTACTAGGCACCTATGGAATTTTGTGTCTTTTCCTATGCTCTTTATCAAGATGAAGATACCACATACTGGAGAAACCTCATTGTTCTATAGGATTTATTTTGTTTGGAATTTCTCATACCAGAATAGATGTTGAGGTAGCAAAACTTAATTGCAGAAAGTACAGAAAAAATAGAAACATAAGTTAATATCATGTCATCTCTACTCAATTGACATTAATTCCATAAGTGGTTGTGGTGGGTTTATCTTGGCTGGGTGCCCGGTGCCCACCCCTAGTCCCTCTATCACCCCCCCCCACCAAAACCTCCGTCAGCAAGGCAAGCGGGGAGAGAATAAGATGGAAAAGAAAAACCCGTGGGTTATGATAAAAAGCAGTTTTAATAAACAGCAGAGAAAACAAGGCGAAGCAAAAGCAAGCAAAGCTGTTACTCTCTACTTCCCATCTGCAGGCAGTGTCGGGCCTGTCCCGGGAAGCAGGGCTCCAGAACGCGTACCGGTTGCTCGGAGGACGAACGTCTTCCCCCTGAACTCCCCCGTCCTCCTCCCTTTATAGTTGAGCTGACGTCATATGGTATGGAGTATCCTATTGGTCGGCTCGGGTCAGCTGTCCGGGTTGTATCCCCTCCCAGATCTTGTTCCCCCGTACCTTTGGTGCTGTGTGAACACTGCTGGTCATAACATGGGTGTGTTATCAACACCCTCTGGGTCCCAGTAGTGCAGCATGAAGGCTGTATGGGGAAAATCAGCTCAGCCAGACCCAATACAGTGATGCTAAAAAATAAGAAGCTGTAAGATTGTGTGGTGGGAGAAGTTTTGCAATCTTTAGCAATAGTTGCATCTCTTACACTTTCAACGACCTAGTCTTTCACTGTCTTATTTCAGCTATCACATAGTGAAAGGCAAAACCAGGCTGTGGAAGAGATGAGAGTGCATAAAAGCTTTTGTTGAAGCAGCTCTATTTATATGCTTCACATAAAGCTTAGCAATGTTAGATATAGTAACAATATGCCTCATTTTACATAATTTTCTTGTCTTGTTAATTTTGTAGTTTTCTCTCCAGATAAAGATGATTATGGCATCAGTATCTCCCACAAGTCAAACTACTTATATAGGTTAGGTGCCATTTAAAGGTTAAGAAAACCTTCATTGTGTTTCCCTCTCTCATTCCTTTCCTTTCTTCTAACTGACACAAATAATGGGTTCTGAAAGGAGAAGGAAAATAGGTTAACAATAACCTCCCAGGCAGGAATTCTAATGAGATTCAAACTTGTCCCTGTCTGATCTTCATTTCCTTTCCTGGCAGGTCTGATTGCTTATATGTTTGATGTCTTTCATGAAATGTTTCTTCAGAAATTATTTTTTAAAGGGCATGACACACACCAAAGAGAAGAGAGAGGGAAACCTTGATTAAAAAAATCCAGAGTTGTGGTGCATTTGCTTTTCATACATCTCAAGATTGAGCTCTTCATGTGAATATCCTGCCTAATTTTTCACTTTCCTTTTTCAAGGCTACTAGCTTTTAATTCAGAAAACACAACTCGTTTTTCTCAGTTGTGAATAATTTAATTCCTTTCTTATCGTCTCAATTTCCTGTTATACCTTTGCTACTGATCAAGTACTCTGAATTACATCAATTACCTTGTATAGATTAGTTTTATCTCTCGTTTCACTGTGTTGAGTATACAATATTCCATTGCCTATTCATACTGCATAGTCAACTTTAAATTTGTAATCAAGAAAAGACTCTGTTCAAGTCCAAGTTCTTAGCCCTTGTAGCTGAACAATCTGAATTACATGATACTAAAAAAAGGTATTTCTATTTCTAAAGTAGTTATTCTTTTATTGCTGTCACTTTTTTTTTAGTGAAGGTGTTCTCACAAGTCATTTTTATGGTAGTCTTCACATACTTGCTGGTTCTGATCAGCATAGGTTAGGGTAGAAATGATATTATGCCTCAACCAAAGGTAAGTCAGGATATATGAAAGACAGTCTTCTAAAAAAAGTGACTATTAAATAAACAAAATTATATACCCATTTTAAAATATTCTTTTTTGCTATTATTCTATGCTTGTGCTCCACATCATAACAAGAGATACTTGCTACAAAGGCACAACGTGTTCTCACAACAATTTGTAACTGGTAACAAGAATCTCTTCTGAGACCTTGCAAATTTCATAGAAAAACTGCCAATGACAACAGTGTACTTGCTGGTCAACAGGGCTGTAACATGAGGGACTACCTTCACTGCTCCACAAGGTCTCTGTTAGCACTTGATTCTTTCTGTATATTTCAGAAATGCAGAATACATTCTGTATTTCTCCTGCACATCAACAAAATTCTTACTATCTCCTTGCTATTGGCCTTCCATTGAATGGGTTTGATTAAATTTGTGCTCAAAGTGTTTAAGGAACCGTATACAATTCACACACTCTCTCTTGATTTTCCTTAGCTGAGAGGAACGTTTTGCTGGCAATGAACTTAAAGTAATTATTTTGTCATATTTCTCATCTGATACTAAGTAGGAATTATATCATACAACATCAGTGATTACACAATGATCTAGGATATATAATATCCTGTAACTTTATACTGAGTGAGTCTGGAAGGTACCAGTAATTAGTCCTTGCACCTCCCTTTCCAGGTTGTTTAATAATCTTACGGCAAAAAGTGAGATTTTTCTCTGAAAGAACTGTTTCATCCAGTTGTTAGGAATTACAATGTGACCTACCCTGTATTCCTCACAGTTTCTCATAATAGCACACATCCAGTCACTATTAAACAAGCAAAGAATGCCTCAGAGCTCTCAAAACAAAATCTCAAAAAATTATTTATAATTGACTCATAATATAATTTTGGTTGAAATTGACCTTTAAGATCATCAAATCCTAATCATTAATCCAGGACTGCCAGGTCACCACTAAACCATGCCCCTCAGCACCACATCTATAGATCTCTTAAATACCTTCAGGGATGATGACTCCACCACTTTCCAGGGCAGCCTGTTCCAGGACTTTACCATCATTCCTGTGAAGAAATTTTCTTAATATACAATCTAAGCCTCCTCTGCTCCATTTGAGGTTGTTTCTTCTTGTCCTGTCTCTTGTTACTTGTGAGAAGAGACTGACCTCAACCTTGCTACAAACTCCTTTCAGGCAGTTGTAGAAAGCGAGAAGGTCTCCCCTGAGCCTCCTTTTCTCTAGGCTAAACAAGCCCAGTTCCCTCAGCTGCTCTTTGTGAGACTTGCTCTCTAGACTCTATTGCTGTAGGGCTAGCCTATTTAAAAGCCTTGTTCAAATATGGTAAATTTGAAGTAGGAAACCTTAGAAGCTCAGTCATTTTTCTCAATATTTTCAGGTTTTTTTCTAATGCTCAGTCATTTCCTTCCAAACCACAAAAAAAAAGACAAGGAAGATTTCCTTTAATATGGATGCTTCCATTTGGGTAGGAAGGCTCTGAGACACTGATTATGCTAATAAGGCAATGTGTGTGATCTGGGAAAAGATGGACCAAGGTAGTGTACAAGTGTGTGTAATAGTGGAGTGAGTTTCTCCAGGAAAAGGAATAACCAAAGCAGCATTCTCATGCATTCTTTTTTTTTTTTTTTTCTGGATCTTTGGTAGCAAGTAGTTTTGTACCTGAGGAGATGATTCATCTCTCACACAATGTTCACATGGTGATTCTAAGTTTTTATATTAATTTTTTTTTCATCTCAAAATACTTTTGACTTAAAGGTGAAGTCTTTATAGAGTTTTATTACATATAAGGTAGCAGATATATGTGAATAACTGGAAATTACTATGGTAAAGCCACATATGTAATTTATTGGTTCACACCACAGGTACAAGTGACAGAGACACTTGGCATGAGACTGAAATTCTCCCTTAACAGCTGGAAAAAAAAGAAATCAACAGGTGTATCTCTGTGTACATACCCTTTCTCCTCCTTTCTGTTTTTTCTATGGCTAGTGTGGGTCTGGAGCTAGTGACTCACTCTGGAAGATTTGCTGCTCAGTCACTTCAGAGTGGCTGAAGTGCTGGGGCCTGGGCTGCGGGCCCCAAGTTGGAATTGACCTATGGATGAGTAACACCCCAGCTGTATGTTTTGTTCCCCAAGTGGTTTCAGGCCCCAGAGGCAGAACCTGGCCCACCTGTGTGAGGCCCTGCCTTCCCTGAGGTGATCATGATTGGGGTAGTGGGCGAGGCTAGAGATATATCAACCAGGAATTGATCAGCTTGTGAGAAGCAACAAGGAGCTAATCAGTTGGAAGAGAGCCCCTGGGGAAGAGAGCCCCTGTTGGGGGCAGCTTGCTAAGCTCTCCCTCAGTGGTGTGTTCCCCCTTGGCTGATTCAAGACAGCGGCACTAGGGAGATTAGCTAGTTAGGGAGATTAAATAGTTTGGCTAAGCAAGGCTTGGTTAATCAAGCATTGATTTTGTGTATAAGTCTAGGGAGACCCCTAATTTTAGGATACAAACTAATTTTAGGATACATAATAAAACAGCAGTCAACAGTAGAAAGAGATGTTTGGTCAATGAAATTGAAACATGCTCTTGATATGAAGAGTCTTTCTAGCTGCCTTGGAAGTTAGGTATTATCTTTTTCCAGTATTTCAGCCTCATGGAGTTGAGCATACTTGAATTGAATTCTGGAGTGTGCCATATATGTGTTGTACAGAGTGTTTAGCTCAAGGGTCACTGTTACAATATTGCAATATTGGGCTACTTGAGTGTCATGACATAGAATTGTGCATGATAGGGCCAGATCCCTGGGTTAGAGCGTGTGACAAGAGCAGGTACCTGTTGGGGGTGCTGTGGGTCAGAAGAAGTCCCCATCTCCTTTAGTCATTCCTCAGAGTGATTAAAGTCCTCATAGCCCATGCTGTAAGTTCATGCCATGAACAGTTTCTCAAATAGCCCAAATACTTTTGGAGAAAGTACAGCTTCTAGCATTATGTCTTACAGATCTGTTGCCTGTGGAAAAATCTTATCCACAGTTTTGTTAATTTTCATACAGTTTAAGAGATCTGATAGGAACATGGACTTTTTTTTTGTTTCTTCTTCTTCATTGACAGATACTTGCACAGAGGAGCACAGATCTATCATTTAAGTATGAGCATTGCAGCTCTATCCAACCTTATTATAGCTGTTGCCATTAAAAGAGGATTTCCTAAGCTCTGTGAAAGAAAGCACCGAGAATTAATTCCATTCATAGCTCTCATTTCCATGCCTCTTCTCTGTTTGAACTTTACTAACTTCAAATTCTAGCCTTTTCTATTTCATAGCACCTACAATCTTCTAGCATCAGTTCATTCTAGTAAAATTATTTTTACTGCTCTACTGTCAAGGTATTTTGGGGATATAATGCTGCCCTTTTCTTAAATGTGACAGGACAACCAATGACTCACTCAGAAAATGACTGTCTATCAACTCACATTCTCCCTCACAAATACTTTTCAATATATATTCTGAATATTTTGAAAAGAGTTTTTCTAGAAAACAGCCATGGAGTGATGGATATTACCAAATGGAATATTGACAAAAATCTTTCATGCTCATTCATGAAGATATTTTCTTCCTATAAAACAATTAGAAATCTTCTCAATTTACAGCAAACCGAATGAGGAAAGGTACTAATCTGGGTAGTCTGGGTAGTAGATGGGAGACATCCACAGAATGCTGAGAGAAATACAGAAATATTTGAAGTGATTCTTGCAACCAGTCTTCTTCCTTCATCATCAGTTGCTAAAACCTGAGCTGTTTGTATTAACATAGCAAAGTGGGTCTAACCTGTGTTGCAGCTTGCAACATAGTTGAGTCCTGTCTGTACATCAGTCAGGATATTCCCTGACTGTATCAGAATTGGAACTTGTGGCTTGTCATCTCATACGTTTGGCTTTTCCTTGTAAGTACCCCTGAGCATACAGGAGAAGAGGAAATCTTAGCACACTCCAATAGGCTGATTAAGGAAGTAGGACTGTGGGTTGTAATGTGAAGAACTGTCTACTCTGTAAGTAGTCACATCCATTTAATCCAGATTTGCAGATCATCAGTTAGAGACCTGATCCGCCTCACCAAAACAGTATTTGGGTTTGGGTTTTGGGTTTGTTTGTTGTTGTTTCTATTATCTATACCTTTGTACTATGAACCTTGGTTTAGAAATGTTGTCAAGCTTTTATCTTGATAAACAAAGATATTTTTTAAAATTTCCAGAATCTGATGCAACTTTAGAAGTTCCTTATGTATAGTCATTAGGGGACATTTTGGCTTTCAGTAATCAAAAGACCCTCAGATATATCTTTCATGATTGTTGTTAATTTTTCATAATTGACATTAAATTATAATATTTTAAAGTAAGTTTCTTGAATTTACTGGCTCATGGTAATCCTGCAGGTTGTATTTGAAGAAGTTCATGGCAGCTCCAAATGCATATGTCATGGTTTGAACCCAGCCAAAAGCCAAACACCACATAGCTGCTTGCTCACCCTGCCCCTGGGCATAGCGGAAAGAATTAGAGAGGTAGAGGTAAGTATTTTCATAGGTTGAGATAAAAACAATGCAATTATTGAAATAAAATTATAATTGTAATAATAAAATACGCAAAGGAGTGATGCACAATGCAATTGTTCACCACTCGCTGACCAATGACCAGCCGGTTCCTAGTTACCAATCCTGGAGGAAAGAAAATCCCAAAATTGCAATCCTGGAACAGCCCCAGATTCCCAGCCCACCCCCATCTATATACTGACACTGTGTGATGTGGGGTATTCCACTGGCCAGTTTTGGTCCATTGCCCTGGCTATGCTCCCTCCCAGCTTCTTGTGCACCTGCACACTAGCAAGAAATGGGAAGTTGAGAAGTTACTGATTTCCTAGCAACAACTAAACCCATCCATATATTATCAACATTCTTCTCATACCAATTCCCATACTGAATTGAAGGGGTGGCACAAGGAAAACATGCTGCTGCTGAAACACAGATGACAGTGATTGCAATGGAGAAATTAAATGCTACACATTTTATACATAGTAAGTAATTCCAACTGCATTGTAACTGCAGAAAACCTTTTATTCCATTTTTAATTTCACTGTCCATAAGTAACAAACACACCCGTGAAGAACAGCTATGGCTGCAAATTGGTCATATGAGCTTTTGATGACCAGAAATGTCTCATTGATTCTCTTTCTGCTGTATATTTTTTCCTGTCCTTAAGTCAGGCTGTACAAGTCACCTTAAGGTCAGCAGCAGTAGCAGCATTGTAAGAGTTTTGGTTTCAGATTATTTTTGATAGAAGGCTTTTTCTAACAATTATCAATACTGATGCATCAGCTTTTAGGGTTAATGGACTCATAGAGTTTACAAGTGCTTTTGTCACAAGCAGGCTGATTGTAAAAGACTTGGATAGGCATCCTGGTTTCTTCTAAATACGGGCCTAACTCAGCACAAAGATGACTTTACAAGGCCTTGTTGAAAGTTTTAGTCTTGAAGAGGCATCAGTCTTTGCTCTCACTTCAGTTATACTCCTCAGGTAAGTCTGAAATCAAGATGTGATGGAAGCAATTTTGGAATGGGGCAGATCTAAAGGAAGCTGGGAGAAATCCTTCCATCTGCCAAGGTAGGAAGCACAGGTGTCTTTCTTGCTTCCAGTTGTGTAGCCACCTTCTTAGCATGCTCAGAGATAAAACTTAAAATTTTACTTATTATTTTCTTCTTAATGAAATTATTTCTTGTTATTTAGTGATTTAGTTATCAGATGTATTTATATGATTTATAATATGCAAGTGGGATGCTGTTAACTACTTAACAAAATATCAAGTAATTTTTAAAAAAATCATTACATTTTTTTCCTTTTCCTGTTCTCCTTATTTTAGTATATTTGTAAGTGTTTATGTGTTGCATGCACTTTTCCCAGCTATATAATTTTGCATCTTGTTATTTCTGTTCTGAGATTTTTTCTTCTCCTACTCATCCATTAATAACAAAAATTGTCAGCAAACATCCCTTGCTCTTTTGCCTAAAAAAAATGAAGATGAGAAGGTCAAAGGAAGAAGCAATCTGCTCTAGCCCAGCTGAATACGTGATCATAGCATTTACTTGTAACTACAAAAAAAAAAGAAAATCCACACAAATTGCTCAATTGCTCTTTCCAATCTTTTTACTGAGACACAAGAGGGCAGTGTTTCATAAACTCTAACCTGTCTTCCACTCATCTTTACAATGAAGCCAGAACTGGCATTAATCTAACAGACTAACACCCAAAAGATTGGTGTTAAATGCAAATAGCTTACTGGCAGAGAATCCTACTTATAATAATAAGAAAGGCTTCAAGCCAGTAAATTAATCTTTTACAAAACTTGCAGAAATTTATTAAGGACTAGTGATGTTACAAAGAAATAACAGTAATAATGAAAAATATTTTTTTAAAAAATTAGCTTCAGAGCCAAAGGGAAGTATTGTTAATTTTCTATGGATTAGAGAACAGGAAAGGCTACACTAGGAAAGACAAAAAAGCCAACCAAAGAAATGGGATATCAATATAAAAGACATGAGAAAAAATATGTTCCTATGTGCACATGTTCATATACACGTGTGCTTGTGTGTCTACATATATACAGGAAAAAACAGAAGGTGAGATTCATAAAGTACTGAAGAACACACAAGTATTGAAAAGTTAGTGGTGGAAGAAAATTAGGAATTATTCATGCTGCCTTAATTTAGGAGCCTAATCTGAATCTAGCCTTTTTTGTCTCTCACCTAATGTATACAATTCCTCACCCAACTGGGTTTTGGAGATTCCTGTCAGAAATGTCAGATGCTCTCCCTGTGTCCTACTGATTTAAGGCTGCCAGTTCTGCAAGAGAGAGTAGGACTGCAAAAATGATCAGAAGGCTGGAACACCTCCTCTACAAGAACAGACTGAAAAAGTTAGGGTCATTCAGCCTGGAGAAGAGAAAGCTCCAGGGAGACCTCATTGCAGCCTTCCAGTATCTGAAAGGAACCCACAAGAAAGATGGGGAAGGACTTTTTATAAGGGCTTGTAGTGATAGGACAAGGGGTAATGTCTTCAACCTGGAAGATGATAGATTTAGATTAGAAATTAGGAAGCTTTTCACTGTGAGGGTGATGAGACACTGGAACAGGTTGCCTGTGGAAGTTGTGGATGCTCCATCACTGGGTGTGTTGAAGATCAGGTTGGATGAGGCCTTGTGCAAGCCAGTCTAGTGGGAGGAGTTCCTACACATGACAGGGTTTTGGAAGTAGATGATTAAGTTCACTTCCAGTCCAAACCATAGACACTTTTGAGGCTTCAGTTCTATGTATATGATCAATTACTCACACTAGGAAACCAATAAGAAATTTTTACAAGTCATGATGAATCCAACTGGATATTTGTAGGTCTAAATTTGGAGTTGAAAGGTTCAGATATATTCTTCAGATCTTGATGGCTTCAAAATAGCATTTATCAGGCAGACATCCATCTCCTGCTTAGGGGAGAATTTAGGCCCCAGCTCAATGCTTATTCTAATACATGGTTTACTGAACCATACCTTGACCTTGGAATATGCAGCAACTGTCTCAGTTTGTCCTAAAAGCACCTGCTTGGCTTGAAACCATGTATTTGTTCTACATAAAAATAGATATTGGTCAACCTGTTTCACCAGTCTGTTTGACCCAAGGAAAGCATCTTATGTATTGCCCTTGAAGTACTTTTTTTAATGGATGTGTACATATGTTTATTTGATAATCCATTAGCCTCTTTGTTTTGCCATAGATAGAATCACCACGTAGGATGCAATATGTTTCCTAGAACAAAAATCAGCATCTTCAGCTATATCTTAATAATCAGCTACCTTAGAATAAAATTAGTCTGGTATTATTTATTATGGCTGAGAAAGTAATATATGGTTCAATATAGCTAGCAATGGATTCTTCCTGTGCTGGCCAGTTCTCTTTTCTCTAGTATAGCTAGAGGCTAAAGTAATATCTGTCTATAAATGACATGTTTCCTAGCAAACTGTGGACCATTGTATGTGACAAGTTCCTAGGTTTTCTCACCATACAGAAACATAGTCTTAAGGCTATTTATGACACTTGAAATAGAAAGGTCAGATAAGTGTTCAATTTCTAAATATTTGGAAAAGCAGCAAAGTACATCCAAGTTCTTTTATCTCTGCAACTCAGTCTCCTCCTCTTTCCAACATCCAGCTGCAAATTAAGAAGAGAATTCCTATGGACAAGCAAGCAAAATTTCTTGGCTAATCTCTGAATTTGCTATAAACACTTTGATATCTGTGTTGATAGCTCTTTTCTTCCTCAGACCAACACCAAACTCAGCAACATCCTCTCAGCATACCTTCATCTTTTATTCTTTATCTGTTTGCTCTTCTCCATCTCAAATCATCCAAAAGGGAACACACCACTGAGAGAGAGAGCTCAGCAAGCTGCCCTCAACACACAGTCACTTTGACTGGCCCCAACAAGACCTCTTCCAACTGGCCCCAACAGGAACTCTCTTCAAACTGATCAGCTTCTTGTTGCTTCTTTCAAACTGGTCGGTTCCTGGTTGATATAGCTCTAGCTTCGATCACCACCCCAACCATGATCACCTCAGGGAAGGCAGACATTCACACAGGTGGACCAGGTTCTGCGTCTGAGGCCTGGGGGAACCACTTAGGGAACAAAATATGTTGCTAGGTTGTGACTCATCCATAGGTCAACTCCAACTTGGGGCCCACAGCCCAAGCCCCAGCATTTCAATATCTATCTTTCTTTCTCCCAGACTATGAGGGAGGCATTCTTTTCTATTTTAAATTACTGTCATTGTACAAGTCTTGTGAGTGTTCTCATACTGTCTGCATGCAGACTCTCTCTGCAAAGCAGTGTACTTGTGAACTGAGCAAGGCTACTTCCAGGGAGAAAGGAAAACTACACATCCATGAGTAAAGCAAAGCAATTTCCTTCTAAGACTGTCAAGCCTAAGCCAAGGAAGCATCCATATTTCCATACATGCCAGTAATTCTGTATTTAATTTTATCCAAATAGAAACATGGATGATTGACTAAAGCTGTCCACACATGGCTTTACATATCCTCAGTTTCAAAGCATTGAGTTATAATTGTAACTCCTATAACTACTGTGCATTATTCATATGCTCTCATACTGATCATATCACGGGGATAATTTTAGTAAATAGTTCTACTCATCCACTATATGTAGTGAATCTTTTTTTTTGTCCTTTTCTATAAAAAATCCCCTTTTTGAAATGCCCAGGCTGTTGAAGTATTGCAAACAATGAAGTTATAAGATTGCCTTTCATGTACTTCAGTATTTCTCATTTCCTGTTTTCATACCTCTGCCTGAGAAGAGAATTATCTAGGTTAGCTTTGCTTCTGCCTAGTTTAACATTTAGGGTTGTAAATTCATGAATGCCAAAGATGCATAAAATCAAGAGAAGAGGCCCTGAGATCTCAAAGAGGAAGGTTGATATAACTGTGATTTCAAGATATTTCAGAGAGTTATCCTCTTGATCCATAGAACCTTTGGGGAAAAATCATTTTTTTTAGTACAAGACACTACACAACTTAAGAAAATTTTAAAGGCAATTAAATGCTTTGGGTCCATTTAAACTGTTCTTGTATCACTTACTTTAAAAATATGTCTAGACAGGTTATTAGCAACTCCCACCAAATGGTCAAGGACCTGGTCTACTTATAGACTATATCTTATCATGTATGAAACACATTCCTCTGGTGGGAGAGAATCAGGTCAGAAAATACTTAAACAAACTGCACATACATAAGTCCATAGGGCCTCATGGATTGCACCTGAGAGTGCCAAGCAAGCTGGCAGATGCCAGTGCAAGGCCACTCTTCGTTATCCTTAAACAATCACGGCAATTGGAAGGGGTGACTGAGGGCTGGAGGAAAGCAAATGTCACTCCTATTGTCAAAAAGGATAAGGAGGATGACCCAAAAAACTACACAGTGGTCAGCCTCAGCGCATTTCCTAGAAAGGTGAGGGAGCAACTAATCCTGGAAACCATTTCCAGGCACATGAAGGACAAGAAAGTCATTGCAAGAAGTCAGCATGGATTCATCAAGAGGAGTCATGCTTGACCAACCTGGTAGCCTTCTGTAAAGAAATTACTAGCTTTAGACATGAGGGGAGAGCAGTGAATATTATCTACCTTTACTTCAGTAAGGGTTTTGACAAAGTCTCTCATAGAGACAGTCTCCTCAGAGAAGGTGATGAAGTATGGGTTGGATGAGCAGACAGTGAAGTGGGTTGAAAACTGTCTGAACCACCAAGCCTAGAGGGTTGTGACCAGTGGTAAGAAGTTATCTGGACGCCAACAGTTAGTGGTGTACCAGGGGTCAATACTGGGTCCAATTCTCTNATACTGGGTCCAATTCTCTTCAATATCTTTCTTAATGATCTGGATGACAATGATAGGGTAGAGTGTACCCTTAGCAACTTTGCTGATGACACAAAACTTGGAATAGTCGCTGAAATGCCAGAGGGCCATGCTTCCACCAAGACAGACCTTCAGAGGTTGCAGAAATGGCCTGACAAGAACCTTGTGAAGTTCAACGAGAAGAATTGCAAAGTCCTCTACTTGGGGAGGAACAACCCTATGCACTGATACATGCTGGCAGGTGACCAAATGGAAAGCAGCTTGGCAGAAAAGGTTGAACATGAGCTAGCAAAGTGCTCCTTCAATGCCTGGTTGCATTAGGAGGACTGTTGTCTACAAGTTGAGGGAGGTAATCCTTCCCCTACTCAGCTTTCCTGAGAGCACATCTGGAATACTGTGTCCACTTCTGGGCTCCTCAGTGCAAGAGGGATATGGACACACTGGATGGAGTCCAGCAAAGGATCACAAAGATAATTAAGAAACTGCAGCATCTCTCCTATGAAGAAAGGCTGAGAGAGCTGAGACTGTTTGACCTAGACAAGAGAAAGCTCAGGGGGGATCTTATCAATGCATATAAATATCCAAAGGAAGGGTGTAAACAAGTTGGAGCCAAGCGCTTTTCAGTGGTGTCCAGTGACAGCACAAGAGGCAATGGGGACAAACTGAAACACAGGAGTTTCTGCCTAAAAAAGGAAAAAGATTTTCTGCTTCAAGGGTGGCAAATCACTGGGAAAAGATGCCCAGAGGTTGTAGAGTTTCCATCCTTGGAGATATTCAAAAGATATCTGAATGTGGTGCTGGGCAACTGGCTCTAGGTGACCCTGCTTTAGCAGGGCAGTTGGACCAGATGACCTCCAGAGGTCCCTGTCAACCTCAAGCATTCTGTGATTTTGTGATTCCGTTGCTGCATTTTATAATCCACAAATTTAAACCAGATAAATATTCAATCATTTTTTTCCACACCATTGTAGAATTTCACCCCTGACATCAAGGATAATGAAAGACTATAGTTGTTTACAACTTGAAGCAGTAGGCTACTCGTTTCTGCTAATCATCTTTCCTTTCAGTTATAATGGCTGGTGTCACACAGAATGATTGGCATAGTAGCATTGCAATAGCTAATAAAAGAATCACTTCACACAGCTGAATATTTGTCTCATGCTGTGCTATTCTTTCTCATGAGTTTACTTATTGGCTATAACATACTAGTGTGCCTTTGAAAGATTAATTTCAAATACCAGTAATTATCTAAATGATATCTCAAAGAAACTAGGGTTTTCTATAATTTTATCTGGTCTGCTACATAAGATAAAATTCAGACTTCTGCAGAAAAAATCTGATGTAATTCCATATGCTATGTTTAAATTACCATTTTTCTTTCTTACTGCAAACTTTAAAATTGTTTCACATCTTTTAATAGTTTGTTTAAAAACATTAGTTATGCGCTCTACAAGATGATGAGAAAAGGGTTTATTGGATTCACTGGTTCTAAAATCCTTTTCTGTGACTATGCTCCAAGATAATGTACTGCTTCATAGTTACTCTATTGTGATCTCTAGTAGCACAGAAATTCTAAATCTAGTTTTTAATGAGTTCAGATAACTGCAGTAATTAATGAATGGGATTAATCTTACCCAGCTCAACAATCTGAAAGTTAAAATTTGGTCCAAGTTTAGGCATCCTCAGGAACAAGGACATATGAGGATATATTTCCAGGGTACAAATTATGCTACGTTTTCTAGAGGCAAAATTTATGAAGATGTATCATTCATCCCTGCCTTTGATGACAGAAGAGCCCAGTTTCCTCTCTGTGCCTAACTTCCATGCAACTTATAAGTAAAAATTAATTCCATCTCAAAATTCATTACAGTATATCTAAACTAATCAGCTAAAGGGTTGATTCAGTAAGTTTATATGAGCTGCAATCTCATGAGCTGAGTTAATTCCCAGAATATGGAGTAAGATAAATTTCATCCTAGAATAGAAAAAATCTCAGTAAGAGCTAATTGCCAGAGCAGTGATTTACTAGTCATTTTTTGCAACCTGCTCTGGACTCTCTGGTTAACATGGCTACAGACTGTAAAGGTAAGAGGGATTCATCCAGTTCTTTGGGATCCAGCATCAGGATTATTTATCACATTTGGCATATGTCTCAAAGCTCTTCTACTTTCCCATTCTGCAGTACTTTATTTTTCCATTGCTCCTATCATTGTCTCATTTATCTGACAGCATCCAAACATCTACATTGAAGTTTTCAACCCAGTATTTTTAGGAATAGTTTACCTGAGTATTCTTTGCCAAGAATACACACCAAAACCTTTCTTATCATTAGTTGCTTTATTCTTATCATTTGTTTTGCTTTATTGCTTTTTAAAAACTTAATAAATTAGCATTCTGTGTACTTTTGTGGGGAGATGTATATTGCTTTGGGAAGAGGAGTCTTAGTAGAGATGAGTAGACTCTGAAGAAATGCAGAGGCTCAACAATTTTCAAATAAAACCTGAGCACTTATTGGCACACACTCAAGTGCGAAGCTTTTCAAATATATAGATGATTAGCATGAATGGTGCCCATTTCACAAGTACGTGCTGTCCTCCAAGGTAAGGTGACTCCCTTGTATAAACAATGTTTTACTCACAGAAAGATGAAGCACTTCTTCAGAGTCACATTCCTATTAGGCTACTTGTTTTGGGGAGCACAGGATGTCTTGACCTAGCCTATGCTTGCTTTTTCTGTGTGTAATAAACACAGTTATCACAAGGTTCATCAAACAGCAGTGAAGACGTAGATCAATTTTATGTTGAGCACAGAAATATCTTAAACATATTTTTGGGATAATTTACATTGTTTTCTGATATGTGAGGATACAACTTGCCAGTTCTGGGCTGTTGTGTCCAGACAGCTAACTGAGCACTGAATGAGTTTTTAATGTTTACAAGGAGGAAGGGAAAGAAAGAAAGAAAGAAAGAAAGAAAGAAAGAAAGAAAGAAAGAAAGAAAGAAAGAAAGAAAGAAAGAAAGAAAGAAAGAAAGAAAGAAAGAAAGAAAGAAAGAAAGAAAGAAAGAAACCAAATCCAAAACAGAAAACAATAAAAGAAAAAAGAGAGAAAGGAAGGAAAGGGAAGGAGAGAGGATAGGACTGTGGGGACAGAAGGAGAGCTAAAATGATGAGGACCTAATCAGTGCAAAAGCATTCTTGGCTAAGGCATTATCCATGGAAGTTTCAAGAATTCAGTGTGAACTTTATACTGACCTTAACTTAAGAAATGCTGATCATTATTTATTGGATTGCATAGCAAGGTTTTTTTAGGGGAAATTCTTTAGCCACAGACGTGGCTTCTGCAAGAAGCTGCTTTTGCTTCCCCTATTATTTAACAGAGGCAATGCCAGTTGACTCCAAGATGGACCTTCTGCTGGCCAAGGGTGAACCCATTGGTGATGGTTGTAGCACCTCTGTGACAACACATTTAAGAAGGTGGAAAAGTTGCTGCATGACAGTAATTGCAGCTGAAGAAAGAAGTCAGAACATGTGAGAGAACTCTGCAGACACCAAGGTCAGTGAAGAAGTAGAGGGAGAGGAGGCAATGGAGCAAAGATTCCCCTGCAGCCCATGGTGAAGACCATGGTGAGGCAGACTGTCCCCCTGCAGCTTATGAAAGTTAATAGTAGAGAAGATGTCTACCTGCAGCTCATGGAGGACCCCACTCTGTAGCAGGTGGATGGCTGAAGGAGGCAGTGATCCCATGGGAAGCCTGTGTTGGACCAGGCTCCTGCCAGGACCTGGAGAGAGAGAAGCCTATGCTGGACCAGGTTTGCTGGCAGGATTTATGAACCCATGGGGGACCCACACTGGAGTAGTCTGTTCCAGAAGGACTGCACCCTGTGGAAGAGATCCACACTGAAGCCCATGTGAAGGACTCACACTGGAGAAGTTCATGGATGACTGACTTCTGTGGGAGGGACCTCACTCTGGAACAGGAGAAGAGTGTGGAGTCCTCCCCGTAGGAAGGGAGGAGCAGCAGAGACAACATGTGATGAACTGACTGCAACTTCCATTCCCTGCCCCCCTGCACTGCTTGGGGGAAAGGAGGTGGAGAAAATGAGAAAATCAGGAGTGAAGTTAAGCCTGGGAAGAAGGGAAAGGTGGGTGGGAGGGTGTTTTAAGATTTAATTTTTATTTCTTATTAGCCTACTCTGATTTGATTGGTAATAAAGTAACTAATTTCCCCAAGTTGATTCTGTTTTGTCCATGATGGTAATTGGTGAGTGATCTCTCCTTGTCCTTATCTCAATCCATGAGCCTTTCGTTATATTTTCTCTTCCCTGTTCAACTGAGGATGGGAGTGATAGAGCAGTTTTGCTGAGCACCTGGTGTCTAACCAGGGTGAACACACCACATTCTCACAGAGATAAAAAAGAACTGAACAGTAGGTAAGAGACATATTCATGTTGGATGAGAGTAGATTGCCTTTCAGTCACATTGCCTTTCAGTAATCCTGTGGTAAACCATGAATGCAGTGCAAAGTATCAAGCTAGAGACCAAAAGTTCTGAAATTACAATGAAATGGTAGCAAGTAGATATGCTATGTGCAGATACAACCAAGGGTTTATGATGTAATCATCTCCTTCCATAGGCCACCTATAGGCCTAGGATATGCCAAATGCCACTACATACCTGTGTTTTAGCAACAGAACTGATTGCTTAGTACCACTATGAAAAAACAAGCACATATAAAATAACTATAAAAATTTAAAGGATGCTGCAGTTTGTTTCTTTGGCTTTCAGCACCCCAGGAGCTAAGTATTAATTTTCATTGTGTGTAACAATAAATCTCAGTTTAACACCTTTTTTTGCAGTGTTCTGTTGGAACTGGTTTTATTTTTGTAGCTGGTTTGTCACATAATACTACATCCCAGATGATTTTGAACAGTAAATTGTGCTGATTTTGCATCTCTTTTTCATCTGTCTATTGGGAATTGGACACATCATATCCCCAGCTGAGGCTCCTTTTTAGTTTGCATTTCTCTTCAAGTACAGAACAAAATTTTCAAACTCATGTAAGACAATGAGGACCACTAGAAAAACAATTGAGTTGCCTGTTTGTTTGTTTTCCTTTTTTTATAAGCTACAGCCTAAAGGGAATAAGGTCAGCACCGCTGAAAAACTGATTACAATATTGCACAAGACCTGAAGACTGCTTATGAAACTCTAATGTTTTAAAAGGGTAAAAGAAACAACTATGAAGTTATAAATCATTTAGTGTGACTTTTAAGATTAATATCTAATGGGATGTTTAATTTAGGACTCAAAAAGATAAGAAGCTAATTTGCACCAGTCCTTAGAATTTCTTAGAAAGTTGATCTCCTTAATGATGTTTTCAGAGACTAGCTCAAAGTGATGATAGTTATGATTAAAGAGACAAATTTCTTCAAAGCTTTTGAGATGAATTTTGATTAAAAGACATACATAGGTGGAATTCACTGGTCTAGAAACAGGCTCATGGGCAAATTTTGAAATGTGAGATTTACTAATGAATAAAGTTATTCAAGTACGATCTTCTAGAGACCAGTTCTCTATTTGGCCTTACTTAATTTCTTTGTCATCTGTTGGATTGGTGATATCAAATACTTCCTGGGGAAGTCAGCAGATGGCATGCAGACTAGGAATTATGGTACGTAATAGCTATATCACAGAGTCATGGAATGTTGTGAATTACTTGCTTACATGATCACCATTGTGTTTGTATACTAGCCAGAGACAAGGATGCAAAGGCAGATTAAAGTTACCGAAATTCAAGTATCAGTTCCAAGAGAGAGACACAGAGGACTATAATGTAAGTATAGATAATTGTCTAAGGATAAGTTCTGAGCACAATTTTGTGGCCAAAATGCTCCTATATTCATAAAAAGAAGAATATTACAGAACAGGTGGAAGTTGAGGTTTGCATCTGCACATTACACTGATGAAACAACTGCTAAAATATTATGTCCCCTTCTGGGATACATATGTGGAGAATAGTGTTGAAACAGTAAAGATATTTCAAATTAGTACTCTAAAAATTATATGTGGCTGAAAAACAAGCCTTTAAGAGCTCATCTGATCAAGGAGTTCTGTAAAATGTTTCTGAATCCCTATTGAAACTTGTCTATGCATACACACACAAAAGATAGCTTATGGAGTACTTTTCAATTTTGCCAAAGTGTAGTAGTAGTTGGAAGTTGATGCTAGACAAATTCAACCTTGAAATTAGAAGTAATTTACTGTCAATTAAGCAATTTCCAGAGAAAATGGAAGACTAACCATGCTTTAGTGTGTTTTGGATGAGACTAGGGATTTTTTTTCCCATAAATAATACAGTTTAATATAGTTTCTGGGATAAATTCCAGGCCCACAGAAGTGTTTGAGTTAGTTCACTGGGATTATTCTTTTGAAGCATAAAGTTGTGAATTTATGTGTTGATTTATTCATTTGCTTCTTTGCTGAACTTGAAGCAAAAAATATTTTCCTGAGGCTTCTGTTATTCACCAACAGAGGTTAAGAAGAGTATTCCTAGAGGCACAACCGATCAGATGTGTTCTTGATTGCAGTTGTTTTTTCCTTCTTTCTCTGAAACATCACTCTCAGTAGTATAGTGGTGACTAGATGTAAAAAGTAGCAGAAATATTTTTTTTTCCCCAAAATTCAGGGAGTAAAGAGGAAGGGGAGAGGAAGGAAAAGAAAGAGGAAAAGTTTGCTTTCTTTTAAACTTGAATAGGAACGTGACAGTTTCATCTTCTTAGGTCATATGCATGCTTATGACAGCCAGTCAGTTTCTTTTCATTGTGAAGGCCTCTGGACATTGTTAGTATTTCGATCTCTGATGTTTCTTACCTATAGAATCTAGTTCAGTGTTGCATTGTAACCAGAGATGGTATATTTAGCATAGATATATCTGGAAGTCAGATCTGGATCTATATGGCTGTGTTACACCAGAAATCTGCATGGGTGATTTAATGAGCTTTTTGGCATTAATTAATTTTATTTTCTTTAGCTTTCCTCCCATAATTTGTCAGACTATCAGCCATCAAGAATATGATCATGGCAATTACCATATCTGTGCCACCCACTTAGTGACTCCTCACTGGTTTATAGTGGCTTTACTGGCACAATTTTGCATTAACACTGAAGCTGTGTCAAAAGCTGGTCCTTGTGTCCCTTTTAAAAAAATTGAGTCGCTGCTTTGTCTAAAGGCCTCAGCATAGTGTTAATGAAGTTCACTTATCAGTGAAAGCCTAAAAACTCAGAATGAAGTGTAAAAAGCAGATGCCTTTGTAGCAATAACCTGGCAGTGATTTTTGGTAGGAAAAAAAAAAGGAAACAGAAAAAAAAAAAGAATATTTCTATGCTTCTTTCAAAATCTTAAATGTAAACACAATAGCAGAAGAATTTGAAAAAAAAAAAGAGGCTCTAAGGGATGCTTGCCCTTAAAGAAGTAGAAAGGGAAGGACAACTACAGTTGAACTATATTTAGGCTTACACAATCTACATAGTTTTTCCAGTGATTATGTCCTAAGTTATTTCAAAAGCAGATAACATCAAAGATGCCTAAATGACCATAAAGAAATCAAGTGTTGTACATTGCTTGTGATTTCCACTTTCAGCATTCTGTTCCTCAAAGCTCTTATCAAAAGTACAAGCTTTTCATCTTATGATCTCAGTCATTCCGATTCTCTGGAATGGCTTCTGACACAGTATATGGGGTTTTTTTGGTTTTAAAATATGAATCTTTGGCTGAAGTGAGTTTTTTCCACTTTTAAGTTGGAGAAATATTCATTATGATCAGACTATAACTTAAAAATGAATTAAAGCATAGTCAATAGAGGAATTTAAAAAATGAATTCAAATATAGTGAACAGACTTTGGGAAAGCTGTGGAACACATAGTAAATGCATTTGCACAAGTTACTGTCTGTAAATAAATCCTACAAGTACAAACACAGGCTAGCGGAGCACAAATTACATTAGGAATAACTTGTGATTTTTGACTGCACATGAAGGACATTGGTATAAGTCAAAAACTACATCACAGGTTATCAAACAATTCAGATCATTGCAAAGAAACTATGAAGAGAAGGGAAGCTGTCAACATATATAAGATATATCTGTATCTATGTATATGGAATATATACCACATGTGGGAGGACATGAAGCTGCAACCCATAGTCCAAGAGTGATCAAAAGAGACTTCAGAGCCTTGGGATGGTACATAAGAGAATCCTTGTTGCCATTACCTTGTTGCCATTACTGAAACTTGGTGGGATGAATCCTATGACTGCAGTGCAGCTGTCAATAGTTATAGGCTGTTCAGAAGGGACAGGTGAGAAAGGATGGGTGGTGGCATTGCCCTTTATGTCAAGAAATAGAGTTTGAGGAACTGTCCCTGAAGAATAACCACAAACAGGTCGAAAGCTTATGGGTAAGAGTTAGAGACAGAGGCAGCAAAAGGAATCTTGTGATTGCTGTCTATTACAGGCTGCCCGATCAAGGGGAACCTACTGACAAGACCTTCTTACTCCAGCTACAGGAGGCCTCACACTCACAGGCTCTTATTCTGCTGGGGAACTTCAACCACTCCAACATCTGCTGGAAAAATAGCACAGCAAGGTGTAGGCAATCCAGGAGACTCCTGGAATGCATGGAGGATAACTTCTTAAACCAGGTAATAGACTGCCCTACCAGAAAGGATGCAATATTGGACCTGCTGGTCAACAGTGCAAGTGAGCTAATCAGTGATGTCAAGATTGGAGGCACTCTGGGCTGCAGTGATCACACACTGGTAGAGTTCGTAGTCCTGAGGGATACGGGTCAGGCTAGAAGTCAAGTCAGGACCCTGAATTTTATGAAGCCAAACTTTAAGCTNAATTTTATGAAACCAAACTTTAAGCTCTTCAAGGAGCTAGTCAATAGGACCCACTAGAAAATGGTTGTCAGGAACAAGGGAGCAGAACAGAGCTGGCAGATCTTAAAGGATGCTTTCCATAGAGAGCAAGAGCACTTGGTCCCCAGGTGTAAGAAATCGGGCAAGGAAGGCTGAGTCAAGACCTGCTGGTCAAACTAAAGGGTGAGAAGGAACAACACTGGCAGTGAAAGCAGGAACAAATATCCTGGGAAGAGTACAGGAACACTGCCCAGTTGTGTAGGGATGAGGTCAGGAAGGCCTAGATGCAGCTGGAGCTGAACTTGACAAAGGATGTGAAGAATAATAAGGGCTTCTACAAGTATGTCAACCAGAAAAGGAAGGTCAAAGAAA
>VYZX01016098.1:18177-40547 GCA_013401335.1 Brachypteracias leptosomus | reverse complement strand
TGCCCAGAGTGGTAGTGGAGGCCTCATCCCTGAAATCATTCAAGATCAGGCTTGATGGGGCTTTAAGCAACCCAACCTAGGTAAAGATGTCCCTACTTGTGTAGGGAGGTTGGACCAGATGACCTGTGGAGGTCCCTTTGAGCCTAAAATATTCTATGATTCTGTGATAAACTTTAGATCTCTCTGAAATAGAAGATTTTTTTCTGTGCTACTATTTGAACTTGGAAAGCTGGTTTGAATTTGTCAGAACTCCAAAAAGTTCCTGATAACATATGGGAGTACTAATACTAGATATGGTCTCTTCAGTTACATATCTACCCTAGATTGGCAGACGACAAAAGAGAAGAAAGAGCAATCTGACTTTAACAAATAGAACAAGGGAAAAAGTATGATCAGCTATGAGTAATATTAGGATATGGCAACTTTCCTGCTCTTCTGATTAACCTTAGAAGCTATGGGGGGCAAGATGAGTGGAAAAATGACCCCTGTAGGGTGTCACATGTAAATCTATAGTTGGAGGAATAAACAGTTCAGCGCTTTTCTAGTAGTTTTATAATTTGGGATAAACACAGTGAGATTGCCTTGAGGTTCAGAAATTGGGGCTATTTGATAAATACTGCAAAGGAAAGAAAAATGGATCTGTCAAATTTAACATCATCACAAGCTGTATTAGATCTTGAGAAAGAAGGAAACACATATCTCTCCTGGGTCTATTTCTAGCCACAGCATGTTTTGCTCACAGTATGTTGGCAGACCCTTTTATTTCAACAGTAAACATGTATTGACATATAGGATGAACTTCCTGGCTGAGAAGTGTGAATATATCAGAAAAGACAATCTGAAATGCTGAGTTTTTCTGTTTATGTTCAAAGGACAGAAATAGCCAAATACTAAAGGCCTTGTTCACCTACACAATGTGCTGAGCATTGGAGTTTCTACCATAAAGATTAAAATTCATTAGAAGTACAGCTAGTTGCTAAAGGAGAAAAAAGAAATAATTAAGACTGAAAATAACATGATTGCTCTTATTAGAGTGCTTCAGACTTTACCTCAATGTGCAAGAGTTGCTATATTCATTTTAGAACTAGAAAAAATTGCTTTTTATCTACTATTACATGATATTATATATGGCATAATATTCACACCTGTAAAAGCACTGTTAAAAAACATTTTTGAGACAAGGTTTATTAGTGTAATATGGAGCTATTCTTATGCAACTGTACTCCTTTTGGGACCAAACAACTACCTTTCATGCCAATTTGTTCTGCATCAAGTAGAAGTACCAACTCAGGTCAGCTCTCTGTCTGTGCTCTGTTACAGGGTCTAAACATGCCTCAAGTCACTACTGATCCTTTCAAGGTTTTACCCAATGTCATCAAAAAATTTTTGTGTTAACAATTTATTTAAATTGCTAGGATGGAATTTGCTTTGAAAACTTGTTCCATTTGTTCCAGCTAGTGAAAAATATTGAATGTTTGAATATATGCAAATCCACACATAGTCCAGGGCTATTTCTGTTGTTTGTAGCACCCAAAAGAATAGTATTACATCTGAAGCCAAAAGGCTGACTACAGACATCATTTTGTTCTTAGCACAAAAAATGTCTGATTGAAAAGAAGAGAAGAGAAGAGAAGAGAAGAGAAGAGAAGAGAAGAGAAGAGAAGAGAAGAGAAGAGAAGAGAAGAGAAGAGAAGAGACGAGACTGAAACTACTTGTTTCCCCCCTCTGGTCACCACTTATGGACAGTCTTACAGTCATGGCTTAGCCAAAACCTTTGTTGCTTTCAGATGGCAGGACAGAGCCCAATATATAAGTCAAATGGCCAAAGCCACAGTTCTGCAGCAGACCTTTTCTTTCTATTTTAAAGGCTAATCTAGATCACAGCTGAAACTGAAGTGTTATATAGAGGGGCTTATGTGGATTTGACTTAGAGTTACTACAGTACTGAGAGTAATGAACATTATAGTAAAATAAGTGCCAGTACTTTGATTAGTCTTTCCTGGGCTGTTCTCTGGGGATGTGTGGAGTGGTGTTGTGAGCTTATGAATATAAAAGCTGTCTGAACATAAATTCAAAGCACTTTAAGAAAAAGCAGTTTAATCATGGCACAGTATATAATATAATAATCCTCTTAGCTAGAGTATAATAAGATAAACTTTAATCATAATCAGAGTTGTACTTGTGGGTGAATTTGCAGGACATTTTTTCCCACAATATTATGCCAAGTTAGTAATTTATTTGTCTGTGTGCATGTCATTTGAATAAGGCAGGGAAAATGGTCCTATGTGCTGAGCAAGATCATCTTATTCATGTAAGCTGTGTTGTGCTAAAAGCTCTCTTAAGGCACATTTGGTGTGATCTACACTGCTCTTCAATCATGTATGTAGTGGGTCTGTCTGAGCTGATTTTCCCCATACAGCCCTCATACTGCAGTACTGGGAGCCAGAGGCTGTTGATAATACACCCATGTTATGTCTAGCCGTAAGTGCTCACACAGCACCAAAGGTACGGGGGGGCAAGATCTGGGAGGGGATACAACCCGGACAGCCGACCCGAGCTGACCAATAGGATATTCCATACCATATGACATCAGCTCAACTATAAAGGAAGGAGGACAGGGGGATTCAGGGGGAAGACGTTTGTCCTCCGAGCAACCGGTACGCGTTCTGGAGCCCTGCTTCCCGGGACAGGCCCGACACCGCCTGCGGATGGGAAGTAGAAAGTAACAGCTTTGCTTGCTTTTGCTTCGCGCTTGCGCGGCCTTGTTTTCTCTGCTGTTTATTAAAACTGCTTTTTATCATAACCCACGGGTTCTTCTTTTCCATCTTACTCTCTCCCCCCTTGCCTTGCTGATGGAGGTTTTGGGGGCGGGGGGAGTGATAGAGGGTCTAGGGGTGGGCACCGGGCACCCAGACAAGGTAAACCCACCACAATGTACTTAGGAGTTTTTACAGCTCTGTAGTCAGGATTATAAGACAAAGAATTTTCATTAAACTTGCTGGAAATTGTTCAAGCAATGGAGTTGCAAAACTAATTACTATATGAGATTTGTAATTTTTCTAGCCTTTCTTTTAATTTGCTTCTTTTTCATAGAAATGAAGCTACTTAAACATATAAACTTATTGTGGTTTTGAATGATGCCTGATAAACAAGGCCATTTAATTAATTACCTAAGTATAAATGATTGTGAATCTGTTCAACAGACTGATGAAAAAGTATCTGTAGACATGAAAGTTGTGTTTGATGCAATAGATTCAGAGCTGTGGCCTTGTTAGAACTGCACTGTTGCTAGCAAGACAGAATAGACAGATGACATTAATAACTGATAACTGTGTATGTAAGGTATTTGATTATTTACAAAATTTTATTGTTGTGGCTAAGACTTGTTTTTAAATATTTGCTTATCTTTCCTTAATTCAGGTTGTAGAACTGTAGTTGGTAGGCTTTTCATTGTTTTGATTCTCTCACCTGTATATTTTCAATGTAGTTCTTATACTAGTAGTAACTCTAGATTGACAAGATCATCTTCCTTTATCATCAAAGGCGGAGATGTTAAAGTGAGATGAATTGTGGTCACTTCCATTTTTTATTGCAATTCATTGTAGCTAAAACACTGAATAACAAACAGGGTAAATGTTCAAGCCTGTGTCAGCTTGTGCTAGCTGAGACAGAGTTAATTTTCTTCACAGCATCTAGTATGGGGTTATATTTTGGATTTGTGATGAAAAAGATGTTGCTAACACAGGGATGTTTTAGTTACTGCTGAGCAGTGCTTGCACAGATTCAAGGCCTTTTTTGCTTCTCACTCCACCTCACCAGTGGCAGGCTGGGGGTGCACAAGAAGTTGGGAGGGGACACAGCTGGGACAGATGATCCCAACTGATCAAAGGGATATTCCATACTGTACGGCATCATGCTCAGCATAAAGGTGGGGGAAGAAGCAGAGAATGTTTGGAGTGATGGCGTTTGTCTTCCCAAGTAACCATTATGTGTGATATCCAGCTTTCCTGAAAATAGCTGAACACCTGCCTGACAATGGGAAGTGGTGAATGAGCTCCTTGTTTCGCTTTGCTTGTGTGCGTGGCTTTTGCTTTACCTATTAAACTGTCTTTATTCCAGCCTACAAGATTTCTTACTTCTGCTGTTCCAATTCTGTCCCCCATTCCACTGTTGGGGAGTGAGCAAGTGGCTATGTGGTGCTTAGTTGCTAGCTGAGGTTAAACCACAACAACGGGCTTTTCTGTTTTCCTGCACACCATGGATGTGCCAGCACTTAAAGTTTTGTTCCATTGTACTACAAAGGGATATGATATTAAATTATTCCAGGTATCTGTCAATCCTACTCAATTTTCATAAAATACCTCAAAAACATTTTGTCTGTCTACGGTCACAAAAGTGACTGTGCCAAGAGTTCAAATATTCAGGTCACAGAAATTTCTGGTATGACACTGGTGTTATCCAGTGTACGTCTGCTTTCCTGCTATGGAAAAGTAATGGTGGTAGGACAGGGATGAGGACCCTGCATGATTATGGGGACTTAGAAAAATCCAAATCAAATGAGTCCTAATCTCATCACAGAGATGTGATCTTGAGGCTGAGATGTCAACAAGATTGGAAGACGCTCTGAGGTGAGGGCTGTGCTGTGCAGAGCTGTACAACAACCCAAGGTCTCACTGAATTTCCTGGGTAGCCACCTCTGCTTCCTGATGTTTTAACAATGGGGCAACCCCAAAACAAACCCAGGAAGGATCCTGATGGATACCTGTCATGTTTCTAACAAAACCAAACTGAAATCAAGATGTTTTTAATGGAACGCTTCCAATCTATAGCTGGTACAGCTGACAAAAATATCTCATCAGCTTTAGCAGTGGTTTACAATATCACAATAACAGCTAGATTAAAACAACATAAGTTTATTACATATTTTCCTCAGTGTTTGAAGAGAATGGATGACATCTGTAACATTCTGGTTTTGTCTATATTTGGTGCTGAATTAATTAAAAAAGTATATTAGTAAGAAAATATTTTTAAACTTTTTATTTTCTGAAAACTTAGAATACGATTTAAAGGTACACTTCATATGATACATTTGCAAAGATGAGATGTATTTTTAAACATTTTGAAAATAAATACAGAGAAGTATACTTAGATATAGGGAAGAAAAACAGTTGCCCATTAAATTAAACAAACTATGCTGTTACTTAAAATGGGTCACCTAGGTCTTTGGGTTATTCTTGTTTGGTAAACATCCAAATAGCTAATAATTTCAAATGAATAGTACAAATATATCAGCTGAATGCAGGCTTATATTGATTATTTCAATCTTTTAGCCTAGACATCCTTTCACTTAGTTTGCAAAATTAATTCTTCAATATTAAGTTGTCTACTATTAAAGAATTTTAAAACATTATCTCATAAATCTTTAAGATCTAAATGCAACAGTATACCTTACTTGGGTATAACACAGAATATTAACCTAACATGAGCAAGCATTACAATGCAATCTTTCTCCGGCAAAACACACAGAGATCAATTGCTGACATAAAATGTGTTTCACTGACTTCCTGTCAGTTTGGCCTAACAAAGGACTTCAGTCATGGACCTCATTGAAGGTGGGGTTAAAATAATAAGATAAATTAATTCTTCAAGCTGGGAGTCATGTATTTTCAAGTCTATTCCATGGAAGTATGCAGAAATCCTGTTACTCATGTTTCTCACTGGAGCAACCAGCTAATATGTACAAAAAAAGTCCCCACATGTCCATGTCATTTGCACAGTCTGTCAACTTAAGCTTTAGCTGAAGTCAACAGTGCAATGGCTTGGAACTAAAGACAGAAACAGGACTGCTGAACTTTCATGGTGGTTTATACCAAACTTTAATCAGCTATTAACAAGTCTAGGCAAGTGATAAGATCACATACTGCCTGCTTACAAAGTGTAGAAAAATAAAAGATATTTCCATAGGACTCATTTGGTAACGAAAAGGCAGAAACTTTGTTTATCTTACGAGTAAGATAAAGTGAAAAAAACTGCATGTTAGTTACATTATACTTCAGATTAAAAAAAAATATGCACATCTTTATTTCTCATTATTTGATTAAACTTTCAATTTAAAGAACAGATTTGCTGTCCTAAAATTAGGTGCATTTCTAATTAACAGAGAGTTTTCTCTAAATTTCATCATATTATCAGTTACATTATTTGATATCTGAAGCCATCAGTGTTGTTTATGCTTCAGATACTCTGAATTTGTATAATTAACCTATTTTGTATCCCATCTATGTTGTTTAAGTTAAAACTCTAGTGGGAAGCAGGTCATATTTGGGATTTTCTATATAAGTCTTTCAATAGCAGGACATTAGAGGATTATAGGATTGGAGATATTTTATAGTTATAAGTACCAATAGCTACATACTTCTTAAGAAAGATCTCTAAATATCTAAATTTACCTTTTCAAACTTCATGCACAATTTTACTGCAACAATGAATGGAAAAATAAGCTCTGAACATATAACATTTCTGCAAAGGTAATGCACAAAATAACCTGGTGAAAATACTTGCATGTTTATATATAAAATTCAAGTATTAAAATACTGCACTTTCTAACAAGAATACATATGCTACAAACATGTTATTACTCTGGGTAGCATCCAGTGTGGGAAAATTAATATAAGAAGAAAAAGTTGAATGCATGGTACAATCACTCAGAAATTTTTTTTCCTCTAGTATGCTAATATCTAAGACATAGGGAATTATAGCAAAAATAGATGTAAATATATTCAGTGACTTTGACTGCCTGTCAATTCTTCCTAATTTTTTTTAATAACCTTCTTTCTGAGTTAAATTTATGTTCTATTTTTGGTTGCAATTTGCTATTCTTTTTGTAACTTTACTTGTAAGTGCAAAGAGAAGCCCCACTGCAGAACACTAAGTTACATGTTCCTGAGGAGACCTGAGGCACAAGCTGAGCGCCGAGAAGGAGATGCATTGCCATCAGATCCAGTCTGATGGAATATAAGGAAAAAAGGCTTTTAGGCATTTGTAGGGAAAGGAAATAAAGAGAAAGGAATCAGGACTGATGAAATACAGAGCCCAAAGAGAAGACAAATGTTTCTGTAGGAGTGACCCTTGCCTTTGAGCTGACAAAGCTAGGTAAAACAGCAGGGGCCTCTTGCAGGAAGACATTCAGGACCTAGCCAAAATCTGACTGCAGACAACATAAAGAAAAAATAAATTTAAAAAATGTTACAATCATTCTTATATGTGGAAGAGGGATTGTGTTTATGCATGGTCTGCATTACAGAGACCGTCCCCATTGGCAAGTACCATAGCAAAGTAGGAATGGCTTTGTAGAGCAAAACAGTGCTGAAGACCTCATGGCTAAATTCACAAGCATTTCAGTGGGGTTTGTTTCAGAATAGCTCTATTTTGGCTGTATGTCAAATTCTTATTCCTGTTCCAAACTACAATGCTATCACAAGTGCACCCAGAGAAATCCCCAGAAATGGTGCGGTATATTGTGTCAAACCAGATATGATTTAATAAAAGGATGCTGGCAGGAAATACTGATGAAGCAAACTTGACCTGAACCTGAGGTAAGAATAATTTTAAAATGTATTGGAAAAATTCCCAAAAGTACTTAAGAAAAAAAAAATTATCTTTGAAGGATGTGAATAAAAACCCAACAAACCAGCCCCCAAAAAACCCCAGCCAAAAACAACCAATTGGGAAAAAACTTCAGCAAACTCCCATACGGGCTATAAATTTACTCATTGGATAATGATGAAACTACACTGAAGAATGGGTGTCTCAGTGTTTCCCTTCTTATATTCCTGCTTTCATATATATATACCTATAAACTTGCAGAGATGACAGAAGAAACGTAACTCAGAAATGAAATAATGTTTGGCTTACTGAGTCACTGTTATAGAAAAATCCAAGAATAATTATTAGAATAATTATTATTAAACAAAGTATTAGTATAATCTACCCTTTTAATTCTTCTCTTTTACCTTTTTTTATTATCTTCATATCAAATGTAATATATTGCTATGGATATAAAGGTATTGCTCATCCTAGCATTTACATTTAGCCTACAGTTTTGATGAGAGAATTATGCTTAATTTCTGTCAACATGCATTCCAGTAAGTCCTGTATATTATCATTCCTCCATTCATTTCAATCAAGATAAGTAACTTCTAACATTAACTACCTTCTTTTATATGATGTAGACTAATTCCTATAAGGAAAGAAAATTATTCTGTAATTTATTACTAAGACAACAATGACTCTTGAAAAAAAAAGTAAAATGTGGAGAGGAAAGCTAATGAGAAAATTCAGAATACATTTGTGAGAACAACTGCTAGGAGCCACACATCTCTGTAGCTCTCTAACTTTAAATTCTAATAGTTTAAAGCCAGGCCATTTAAATGTCTGTATAATATATTACTGTTTTCATTTGGATGATACTGGGCACTTTTGTACAGAAATGGTCACATTATCCATCAGTAGAGACTGAATTAGTAGGGTGCTGAGTGTAGTGTACTAAACTGCAGTTTCTAGGGTTCTGATATCTGTGACTGCCATACTAAATTTGGACTTCATATAAAACCCATCTGCCCTCTGAGGTAGGTAATATCAAAGTTCGGATAGAAAAATCCTAGAAAACCTGCAATGAAAACCTCTCACTAATATTTTCTCTTGAAGTCATGTGACACAGAAAGGTGATAACATCTAGAAATGGCATGATCACAAAGTCAAAGTACTTTCAAAATACATCAGCACCAGAGAATGATGAGCACTGTTGGATTATTGTCTCACCATTCCTCTGGGAATACCATTAGCCAGAGCCAGTCCTGAGGATGACTCGCCAGCATGTAACCCAGGCAGCTTGCTTGGCTTTGAAGCACCCTTGGGGCCACACTTCACAAAAGGATATAGAAAAACACTGGAGGAATGTACATAGTCATCTTCACAAGAAGGTATTTTACATCTGCATAGTACACTACCCTTATTGAACAGAAGCAGATTATAACTGCATTAAAAAATCGTTTAACAATAAACTCCATCCATATGAGAGAGATTTTGCTGTTTTAACTCTGTCAGCATAGCTAAAGTTATTTTATTTCTTTGGAAGCAGGATCTTAAGAAACGACAGAATGTGGTATCAGGAAAATATTACTGTTCCAATTTGCACATAAAAAATGGAGAAGGGAGAGTGGCACTCCTTTCCCAAGGCCAAATGCAAAGATAATGACAGAGTACTGAATGAATCCAGGTGTCTCTCTACTAAGTTCACTGATCTAAATTACTATCTTTTGTGCATTTTACCAAATATGCCATACTCTGCGGTCATCTGTACTGCTCTGTTCTAAAATGATGAAAGTTTAACTGCTAAAACTGCTGATTTTTTTGAAAGGCAATTTATAATATGCCTGGGTTTGACCATGTCTGTCATTTTTGCTTGACTTCAGCTGTATTAATATATCAAATTTGAAAATGAGACTAAACAGATAATTTTACTTCAGGAGTCTATTTGAAAGTACGTGAAGCTCAGAGTGGTTTTATTTTTGGCATCAGGCTCCTTATTTCTTTGATGGGCAGTTGCATAGTTTTAGACTAGAGTCATTTTTATAACTATCAACTCCTAATTTCCAAGATTTATTTCTCTGTAAAATGACTTGAATTATTGACTTGATTTGTACATTATTGCTATGTAGGATGGAATTTCACAAGGATCATGCTTATTTTAAAGTGTAAAGCTTTATTTTAATTTGTAGTGTGTGACATTTCATTATCTGTTTGTCTTTTGTCTTGGTATATCTTCTGTGAAAAGACAAAAAAGACTTTTATTATTTGTGAATATGTTTTGATTATATATTTTGGATTCATTTACTAACTTTGGCCCATGATATTTGGAAATCTTTGATGGAGCTAAACATGGAAAGGTAGGGAGCTGTAGTAAAACTTCATTATGGCTTTCTGGCTACTCACCACTTTATTAATTTTGTTCCATTAAGATAGGTTTTCTAGAATATATAATTGGTAATCTTTGGCAATGTTTCTACATTTTACCTTGCTTGTTTCTGCAGGATTACCATATCATTTGTACATCTGTTCAGTGGATTCACAAGACTAAATCTGACTGTCTAAATCTGAGACCTTAGAATCTCCACATAGTAAATACAGCTTATAACACAATTCAACTGACACATACTAGGAATGAATTAAGTGTTTTCTGGGAGTGTTTATAATTTTTTGCCATTGTTTCTAACAGCATCAGGTGATTACCAAATATGCTTCTTCAACTGTGCTGATGTCATCATTTAGTCAGATAAGTTCCACACTATCAATTTTATTTCAAAATACATTGAAGAAAAAATAAAAAAGATGTTGAACTCCAAATCTTCATTCTTCAACAAGACACTTGAACTGTTATATTTACAAAATCATNGGAGAGGAGAGGAGATTTAGGTTGGATATAAGGAAGAAATTTTTTACACTGAGGATGGTGAGATACTGAAACAGGTTACCCAGGGAAGTTTTGCATGCCTCATCATTGAAAGTATTCAAGGTCAAGCTGGATGGGGCTTTGAGGAACCTGACCTAGTGAAAGATCTCCCTGCTCATGGCAGGGAGGTTGAATTCTGTGTTCTTTGGAGGTCCCTTTCAACTCAAACCATTCTGTGATTCTATGCTTCTTATTGCTTTGTTTCATAGCTTAGTTTAATTGATTACTTGTTTCTTGTTATCTCAAGCATAGTTTCATGTCTTTGTCCACCTCTTTTCAATTTTTATTTATTTGTTTGCAAGATTTCTCTTTCTAGATCCTGTTTCTGTTTTATATGAGCTAGAAAAGCAATTAGTACTTTAGTATTTTAGGCAGTATTTTAGACCACTGGATCAACTATATAAACAACTACATCTCATTGAGACCTGAACATAGTAATTTGAGCACAAAACTGTGGTAAAACAGGTACGCTGCTACTGAACCAGAGCTGCTTCCAACAACCTTGGGTTAATCTGCACTCATCCACACAAATATGCCCTATGATTATTTACATGGAGAATTACAGAATCACAAAACGTTAGGGATTGGAAGGGACCTCAAAAGATCATCTAGTCTAATCCCCCTGCCAGAGCAGGATCACCTAGATCAGGTCACACAGGAACGCATCCAGGTAGACTTTTAATGTCTCCAAAATAGGAGACCCTAAAACCTCTCTGGGCAGCCTGTTCCAGTGCTCTGTCACCCTCACCTTGAAGAAGTTTCTTCTCATATTTATGTGTAACCTCCTATGTTCCAGCTTATACCCATTGTCCCTTGTCCTATCATTAGATACCACTGAAAAGAGCCTGGCTCCATCCTCCTGACACTCTCCCTTAATGTATTTATAAACATTAATGAGGTCACCCCTCAGTTTCCTCTTTTCCACTCCTAAGAGGCCCAGCTCCCTCAACCTTTCCTCATAAGGAAGATGTTCCACTCCCTTNTTTTATAACTATCAACTCCTAATTTCCAAGATTTATTTCTCTGTAAAATGACTTGAATTATTGACTTGATTTGTACATTATTGCTATGTAGGATGGAATTTCACAAGGATCATGCTTATTTTAAAGTGTAAAGCTTTATTTTAATTTGTAGTGTGTGACATTTCATTATCTGTTTGTCTTTTGTCTTGGTATATCTTCTGTGAAAAGACAAAAAAGACTTTTATTATTTGTGAATATGTTTTGATTATATATTTTGGATTCATTTACTAACTTTGGCCCATGATATTTGGAAATCTTTGATGGAGCTAAACATGGAAAGGTAGGGAGCTGTAGTAAAACTTCATTATGGCTTTCTGGCTACTCACCACTTTATTAATTTTGTTCCATTAAGATAGGTTTTCTAGAATATATAATTGGTAATCTTTGGCAATGTTTCTACATTTTACCTTGCTTGTTTCTGCAGGATTACCATATCATTTGTACATCTGTTCAGTGGATTCACAAGACTAAATCTGACTGTCTAAATCTGAGACCTTAGAATCTCCACATAGTAAATACAGCTTATAACACAATTCAACTGACACATACTAGGAATGAATTAAGTGTTTTCTGGGAGTGTTTATAATTTTTTGCCATTGTTTCTAACAGCATCAGGTGATTACCAAATATGCTTCTTCAACTGTGCTGATGTCATCATTTAGTCAGATAAGTTCCACACTATCAATTTTATTTCAAAATACATTGAAGAAAAAATAAAAAAGATGTTGAACTCCAAATCTTCATTCTTCAACAAGACACTTGAACTGTTATATTTACAAAATCATCTACTTACGCTAATTAATTGTGTTCTAATTATTGCATCTGTAGAAAGGAAAAATAATGTTGAAGGTAAAGAAACATTTGTATGAATTCATTATGATAAAATTGCATTGTCCTTCAGAGATGACTCAGTATTTGAATGAAGCTGAAACATCTCAGAAATGTTCATGATAAGATCTCATTAATTTTTTCTAAAAAACATACATCTGCTATCCAATCATATTATGTGATTTCTTTTCACATCTTTAAAGTTATAGTGAAAGAGAAAAGTATAACCTTCAAAGAGTAGGTGACTTAAAAACTAAAATGACAACAGATTGAAATATATTAATGCCACTTACATGATCTATCACAGCATAAATAAGTTACATGAACGTTTTCATACATTTTGCTTACTGTTTTTTTTATATCACTGGGTTTTTTTGTTTCACTTCTGGAGNCAGGTCACACAGGAACGCATCCAGGTAGACTTTTAATGTCTCCAAAATAGGAGACCCTAAAACCTCTCTGGGCAGCCTGTTCCAGTGCTCTGTCACCCTCACCTTGAAGAAGTTTCTTCTCATATTTATGTGTAACCTCCTATGTTCCAGCTTATACCCATTGTCCCTTGTCCTATCATTAGATACCACTGAAAAGAGCCTGGCTCCATCCTCCTGACACTCTCCCTTAATGTATTTATAAACATTAATGAGGTCACCCCTCAGTTTCCTCTTTTCCACTCCTAAGAGGCCCAGCTCCCTCAACCTTTCCTCATAAGGAAGATGTTCCACTCCCTTAATCATCTTAGTGGCTCTGCGCTGGACTCTCTCAAGAAGTTCCCTGTCCTTCTTGAACTGAGGGGCCCAGAACTGGACACAATATTCTAGATGTGGTCTCACCAGGGCAGAGCAGAGAGGGAGGAGAACCTCTCTCGGCCTACTAACCACACCCCTTCTGATACACCCCAGGATGTCGTGGGCCGTCTTGGTCACAAGGGCACACTGCTGGCTCATGGTCATCCTTCTGTCCACCAGGACCCCAGGTGAGTCCCTTCACTTGTTCACTTTCTAGATTTCTGATCCCTGACTTTGATTTTCCTAGTGAGATAGTAGAAGTGATAGGAAGAGGTTTTTTAGGAATTACAGGAATTCTTATCCTGCTTTTCACATTCTAAAAAGATTCATAAGCTCCCAGAAAGATCAGTCAGCACCACTCTGTATTTTGGAGTCCCCTCATAGAAGAAAGAAGACCTGCAGTTTAGATTATTAATAGCTTAGAATGTAAAACAGCTTTCAGAATATGATTCCCAGTGTATTGGTTTTTTCTCTTCAGTCCTAATATCTCCATATCATCCATATCAAAGAGTCAGAAATTACTCAGGCTCATATTTCTCCATCTACTCAAGGGACTGTAATGCTAACAGAATAGTGCCTCTGGAGAGTAGTCGGTTGATTAACCATGTGATCACTGTACTTTAATCTTCAGTGTTACCGCAGAAAGAAATCTAACCACAATATCCTGTTACCCAGGAACAGCAATCATTGCCTTCAGATACTGGAAACAAATATTTTGCTATAATTTCATCAACTCTTAGAGTTTCTTTTGACATGTGATTTGTTATTATTTCCCATATTCTCATTGTCTCCTCTTCCTTAAGACTTATCACAGATTTGTTGACATTTCACATGCCAATTATTACCTCTTAGAATCCTGCATCATTTCTTCTTATCTCTTCTTTCAGTTTTAATTCCTGAGACTTCTGCTTTCCTTAATCCTCCTTGCTCCAAGTGCATTTTCATTGGGACCTCTCCAGGTTTTCTCTGATTTCCCCCTTTATCATCGAGTGGTGTCAATTCAAATACCAAATTCATAACCCTTTCAGAATCTGGGCTTTACACTGTGTCTCACTTTTAAGGTTGATGTGTTTACTTTGGGATGTAGGAGCACTGATGCTCTACTGGAAGAACAAAGCAGCAGACACAATTTTAATACATTAAAGTAAGAGAGGACTCATGGTAGAAAAACATACCAGGGGATCCAGGATTTGAAATCTGACTCTAGAAAAGAAACAAAAAAAGCTTGCATTTCATTCTTTAGACTCAGTTCGGTAGGAAAGTTCCTTAATCCACATTGAGGGGAAGGAGGTGGGGGAGACATTTAGCTGAAGCAAATGTTTTTCAAAGTATTTAATTGAGTGGAAAATGAAAGAGCCTTCCAAAGCAGTGTTTGTTAGTCAAAACTTTCAGATAGGCCTAATAATTATCCACCAGAGCAAATTAAAAGTAGCACAGTGTCCCTCATTAGAAGTTTTAAACTGAAGATGGGACAACTCCATTAAGCCTGACTGATGCTACTGCTAACTCATGCAGGTGAAAGGAGGAATGTTTTGCTGAACTGTTATGGAAGCAGTTGGGCAAAATCTTTACGTCTTTTTGCCTTGAAATCTGCCAAATCTATTTTGGTTATAGCATTTTGTTTAGATCTCTGCTGTTATATTTTTGTTTCAACTTTGTTTCTATGTCTCACTGCTCTGGAGATTTTAGTTAGACCTACTTGTTAAACACAATAAAGTTTAGTGGGTTCACTTGCCAGCAGGTTGTTTTCAGCTGCTCAGTTTAGCCATCCATCCAAAAGCAGGAGCTGATGACATCTCTCATTGATGATCTGTCACTATATAGAAATTGCCATCAATACAGGCTTGAATGCTATAACTTTTTAAAAGTATAAAAATTTATAAAAGTCACCTTTTGAAAACATTTCATAACATTAATGGGCTTGACTTTTCTTAAAACATAGCAATAATTATCTTTGGCTTTGTTCATGTAAACAACAGACTGCAAAGGACGCTTGTAAGAGCTGTCTGTTTTATCTTCAAGCTGACATCATTCCCCTAGCATCAAAAAGTTCTTCGGTGGGAAAGGTGGTTTCTTACTACAACTGGTCTTTCCAAAGGAGATAAAGAGATTCCTGCCTCTTCCTTGTCCCTCAAAAATGGGAAATAGACTACACAGCAAATACAGTATGTAGACAGGAAAGGGTTGACTTAGACGAAACTATCTAGTTTCTGTCCTGAGTGAAATTTTGTAAATCTTCCTGGAGGCATTCTGTAATAATCAACTACTTTTTGGATAAACAATGCTGCTAAAGAATTTACTTGTTAATTGAAAAGCCTATCATTACTTCTCCAGCATGAATGACATAATATATAGTAATTATAGAAACACCCAACAACATTTCTCAGTATTGCTCTCCTTCTGCTTTCTGTTCATCAAAAGCAAATCTATGTATGATAAACAGAAATCAGAAATCCAATATACAATGTGATGTATAGTTCAGAAACCAACATGCATACTCTACATCATGGAACATGCAGTGGACTAAACCAATTTAAGAAAAGTATGACTCCCAGGGAACACTACACAATCTTTTTTCATATACAACCTTCAGTTCTTAGAAGTATTTCTTTTTGTTAAAAAGACAAAGGTAAAAACTTTCCATTATTCTATTTATTTATTTATCTGGTTAGAAAATAGCTTTTTATTATCTTCTCCCCTTTTTGATGTCATCTTTTCAAATTATAGGTATTTATAACACATTCCATTCTTTTCATAGAATCATAGAATGGTTTGGGTTGGAAAGGACCTTAAAGATCATCTAGTTCCAACCTCTCTGCCATGGGCAGGGACATGTTCCACTAGACCAGGTTGCTCAAAGCCCCATCACACCTAGTTTTGAACAAATCCAGCGTTGGGGCATCCACAACCTCCCTGGGCAACCTGTTCCAGTAGCTCACCACCCTCACAGTGAAAAACTTCCTAATTTCTAATCTAAATCTACCCACTTCCAGTTTGAAGTCATTACTCCTCATCCTATCACTACAACACCCCCGTGAAAAGCCCCTTCCCAGCTTTCTTGTAGCTCCTCTGCTTTTCTTCTCTTTTCCTCCACAGAAACCTGTATAATTAAACCTCTTTACTTGAAGGTATATCTTTTTCGCTTCTGTGTCTCCAGACAACAACTTTGTTCTTGATAAGCTTGATTAGCACAGAAACACAGAATGTTAGGGATTGGAAGGGACCTCAAAAGATCATCTAGTCCAATCCCCCTGCCGAATCAGGATCACCTAGACCAAGTTGCACAGGAACATGTCCAGGCGGGCTTTGAATGTCTCCAGAGAAGGAGACACAACAACCTCCCTGGGCAGACTGTTCCAGTGCTCTGTCACCCTCACTGTGAAGAAGTTTCTCCTCATTTATGTGGAACCTCCTATGTTCCAGCTTGCACCCGTTGCTCCTTGTCCTAACATTGGATGTTACTGAGAAGAGCCTGGCTCCATCCTCCTGACACTCAAAAGATAAGACTGTGATGTTTTGTTCTGAGAAGAGAGGATAGCATTGTCTAGTTGAGCAGTGTTTGAGTTTCAAGAAACTGACTTCTATGATTACTCAGACCCAGTTTTAAGTTTTTCATTTTGTCCCTTAGATGCGAGCCACATTTCTGTTATGATTGGATAAAATAATATTCACAATGAAAGAATGTCCCGTAATAAGGTTGTATGAAATTACACTAATATCAGATAATATGTGCTCAGGGAATTGCAAATGTCAGCATAGAAATCTTAAGGATCTTGCAGGCTTCTACCCAGGAACAATAAACTATACTGCACTTTGAAACACAAAAACTTGGATATCAGTGAAAATGTCTTTTGCACCACCTGTATAAAATTGTAATTAATATTGTAACAATCATCAAAACACTGTCCAGTAACTAGGTAAAATTAGAGAAAAAGATATGTTCTGTGTACAGAATATTGTACAAGTTTAACATAGGCTTCAGAGTAGGGAAAAAAATCAAAATATTTCAAAGTGAAACAAATTCCTTTCTTTAGTGTGATATTGACAAGAAGTTAGATTTGATGTAGAGGAGAAACAACATAGTTCTGAAATAATTAAAAGAAATTAAATAGATCAAGCCTTCTTATACCTGTCAAGGATTCACGTGGACTTGCATTTTGCTGCAGTTCTCCAGCTGGAACTTCTTGAGAAGTTAGATAAAAGATAGTTCTCTAAGCTTGAGAATGAAGTTCAAAACACCCATAAGACTAAGTGTCTAGATCATATTAGATTAAATTTAGCCACTGTAACACAAGAAATTCTTTTTAAATCCCAGTTGTATAGGTACTTAATTAACCATGATTTCACTGCAAGTAAGTTAAAAGAAAAAAATATTAAGGGAATTAATGTGAATCTAAGAATGACCATATTTGAATGTAAGCATAGGTGAACTCTTTGAGGATATAAACAGTTTTGAAAGTGTATGAATGATGCAAGAATCCTAACATTCATCTTATACACCATTCTTTATCTTGTACTACTTATATTAAATGTAGTATACGCACTTCATAGTCTCATGAGACTGGAAGAGGTCTACCATGTCCTCAGATTCAGCTCTCTGTCACTGTTCCTTCACATTACAGAAAAAGTTTAGATGGCATGAAATTGAACATCCCATGAAAATATGAAGCTATAGCTGTAGAACAGCAGTATGTCAAGGAGCCTTTTTGAATTTCCATCTTATATATGTCTTAAATTTTACCCTGTTTCACATAAAATCTCCTGCTCCATTGCTGCTGTTTACCCACTTAATGTTCCTCCTCCATTTTTGGTTGTGTTTGGGTTTTTTTTATTTAATAAGCAGTTGCCTTGAGTCTTCACCCAAAAAGAGGAAAAGAATCTCTAATTACTTTATCTGTTTAAGTTTGCTTTCAGTAAGATTTCTCTCCAACAACATGAACAATCAGAACTATATAGGATAAACCAGATAAGAATGTGTACAATGACATGAATTCTTTTCTGCACATATAAATATATAAGTATAGTTAACTACATAATAAGACTTGAAGAGTGAGTCATTTCAGTTACTCACTAGCACCAGAGACACTTTAATGTCATTTCAAACAAAATCTTCCTGAATAAGCCAAACTCTGGTCTTGAGAAAGTTTATTGAACCTCATCATACTCTAAGCATTTGTTTATCCAACATCTCTAATCGATTTGACCTATCCCCCAATTTATTGTAAGCACACTTCACAGAGAAGCAAATACGATGCTTGTAAAACTTTGTAGTATTTTTCATTTTACAGGGAAGGAAAAGCATTGCACCTATGACATTATTTTATATAGTAAGCCACTAATTAGAGAACCTTACAAGGAAATTCAGTTCAAAATACTCTTTAGGCAGAGAAAGACTCCTAGAATTTGACTCTCCACATCTCCTTCTCCTAAATGTCTTATGAAAATATGAACTCAGATCAATTTCTACCATCAAGAAAACATTTCACGCTTAGGAATTGGATGGAATAAAGACACCACCCTGAAGCCCTTTATAATAACCTACATTGTCTTCTCACTCCTAAAAAATGAAAAATAAAATAAAAAATTGCTTCCTTCAGGCTGTACATCTTTAAATCTTGGTCTTTAAGCATTCTTATTTCACAGGCCAGACAGTTGAAGAAAGCTGTCTAGCAGGAGCAATGCAGAAGGCTAAGTTAATCAAGTACTTGTTGGCAGGTCAGCATCCACACTTTCCACTGTGGCCCTACTTCGTGACAGTTCTGCCACTCACTTAATTGACTATATTCATAAAATAAATATCACCTAGTAAAGAAACAACGTAATACATTATTACAGGCAACTGCAAATTCACTATACTCCTGTTCATTTCCACTGATAAAATGCCAGTAAATCAAAATTACCTCTAATTAGTTCTTCCCTCTTCTGATCCAGTGCTTTCTTTCACACACAAAATACAGCTATAATATGTCTAAAAGTTTTATCTTAACACTTGCAATTTTTCTGGAAAATTCTCAATGAGTTTTTCTCTTTGCCCAGTTCATTAACTCAGTCTCCATTTGAGACTAGATACTGATGCTGGTATGAAAAATCCAGAATTTAAAAAAATAGGTCAAATTTGAAATCCACGGTTATGATAAACTTTTTTCTGCTCAGTGTCTCTCAATTCACAATTTCTGGATCACACTGGTAGACAAATAAAAAAATAAGGTGCTGTACATCTCATTTCTGCAGTAATAAAAGCAAAAGAAGAGCAATATCTCTTAGATTTGTGGTTAGAAAATGGTAAAAATGTAGAATCTTCATGATTTAGATAACATATGTTTCTTCATAAAGAAAATGGTGTAAACATTTCAATAAGGACATCTGAATTCAGCAATCTGTTATATAGTACCACATACTAAGCCACTAGAGAATATAATGAAAACAGCAGATCAGGACAATTCAGTGAAAGCTATGAAAGTATTTAAACTGACACATTTAGATGGTTTATGTACTTCTCCAGGATAAGTGTGGGAGACAAATAGTGCTAATGGAAACATATGACTTCTTCTACATGCTAATTTCTACTCTGAAGTGAACTCACATAAAACTTTGGGAAATAATGTTGCTGCACAATATACCCTTACTAGCAAATCTTTTTTTCTTTACTGCACAGTAGTCATCTTGGTACTCTAGCCAATTCTGCAATTAAAAATCAGACACACAAAAAAATTGTTGAAAAATATCTTCCAATCCAAGTGCTGCCACACGTATTCTATACAGGAAAAAAGCTCTGTGGTCAGATGACATTCTAATGATACATTCATATTAAACACAAATGCCAGTGCTTCAGGTTTGGTTTTAATTCCAATAATATTTGATGTCTAGATCTTTTTGTTATATAACTGACAATTATAGATTTAATCAGAAAACTTCTGCCATCCAGTCATCCTGAACTTTGTCCTTTGTTCAGCACACACGTTCACAACATGGAATGACAATTATATAAGGAATTATAGTTCCTGTAATGTCAAAATATCAAGTCTTGAAATTGGAAGTCCTCCTGGTAGCAAATGCTCATATAATGTAATATTTGGACCAGGTGTGTATGATTGGAAAGTATAAAATCAGTCATTAGTTATATGTTTATACAAACTTTCCTTATGTTAAATTCCATTTAATGAAAGATTTGCATGAGTTTTATGGACTTGAAATGTTAATATAGGAATTTTATATATATACACATACACACATTTATTTATTACATCTGGTAGTATTTTTATTTTTGTCTTACTCTGAAAACTTTTGTTAAAAATAACATAATTTATTAATTAAAATCTAAAATTTAGAGACAGAGGTGTTCTGTGTTTTTGAGATTCAGGGGTTTTTAAATGATTTTTTTTTACAAGTTCTGTGGAAATTAGGTATTGTTAATTTTAAAAGAGTCTTGTTGTGCAAAACTGCAATTTTCCACTGCAACTAAACTGTTGTGAAAATTTTGAACCAGTCTTATTGTTTGTGTATTTGAAAGACCAATTGTTCTCATCAAAGTACACATCGAAGAGAGCATCTCTCCATTTGCATTTGTGTCAAAACCCTCTGTTCTTCCCTTCTTCCAACTGCTTTTCTGTTGATTAAAATATGTATGTTACACAGTTTCTATGGAAGAACACGGAGTTTAAGGGGAGGAGTAGGTCAGGCAGGGGACATTCAACCTTATTAATAGACATTTCGTATGGATCCTAGATGTGACAAAAAGCTCTGAGTGGAAGCTGAGATAGGAAGAAGGTGGAAACATTATTATAGCAACAAAACACAGCAGGTCTTTTTTGTGATCTCAAGCACTGCCACAATATAGTGTCTATTAAACCTGTAGTAAAAAATTCAAAATATTTGTCTTGATATGTACTTAGATAAGACAGCATAGATAATTAAATTACTTGTGTTAAAACTATGGCATATGGAAAGATGTGAAGCTTCAAGAAAATATTAAAACAGATTCAGGATTTTTCTTGTAGTGAACAGGAAATCCACCCCCTCCTATTGATATATTAAGGAATGCTTTGAAACACACACAAAGAAAGAATAATTTAATTAGATATGATACTGCTAGGAGACACACAGAAGGGGAAAAAAAAAAAGCCTTGAAAAAGCAGTGTATTAATTAAAAATAACTAAAGATTACCAAATTGGAGACATTTAAACAGAGTCATTTTCTGTCCAGATGCAGCTTTTATAACTTGTACATATTTAAGCCACTCGTAGGCAGTCAGAACATAATCTTGCAAACTCAGCTAAGCTAAGTTCACTAGACACAAAACAGATTTACATGTGTGTGATTAGATACTTCAAGGTTACTCTTAGCAGCTATAAAATATCTCAGACCTGGATCCTACAAAAAAATTGTTTCAGCTTTGTCAGCAGATGTGATCTGAATTATTCTACTTTTCACTATATTCTTTAGAACTGGCGTCTTAAATCACTGTTGGATGTCAATCTCCTCATGAAATATATACTTGAGTTTCAACACAAAACAACATTTAATGGCCATCATTTACATTCATGAAAGTCAACTGCCAATATTTCAGAATAATATTCATGCTATGATTGACTTTATGATTTTATGTCTTCCCATATTATTGAGGCAAACTGCAGGTTCGCCAGTTCATAGAATCACAGAATAATTTAAGTTGGAAGGAACCATTAAGATCATCAAGTCCAACCATTAACCTAGGAGTGCCAAGTTCACTACTAAACCATACCCCTAAACAGCACATCTATATGTCTCATAAATAATGCCGGGGATGGTGACTCTACCACCACCCTGGGCAGCTTGTTCCAACACTTGACAACACTTTTGGTGAAGAAAATTTTCCTAATAGCCAATCTAAACCTCCCCTAGTGCAAATTTAGGCCATTTCCTCTTGTCCTATCACTTGTTACTTGGGAGAAGAGACCAACACCCACCTCACTAAACTCTCCTTCCAGGTAGTTCTAGAAATCAAGATCTCCCCTGAGCCTCCTTTTCTCCAGGTTAAACATCACCAGTTCCCTCAGCTCCTTATAAAACTTGTGCTCTAGACCCTTCACCAGCTTCATTGCTCTTCTTTGGACACACCTCAGCCCCTCAATTTTTTTCTTGTAGTGAAGGGCCCAAAACTGAACATAGTATTCAAGTTGCAGTCTCACCAGTGCTGAATACAGGGGTATAATCGCTTCCCTAGTCCTGCTGGCCACACTATTTGT
>VYZX01016098.1:1101-13092 GCA_013401335.1 Brachypteracias leptosomus | reverse complement strand
CTGTCCTTCTTGAACCATGGGCCCAGAACTGGACACAATATTTCCAGATGAGGCATCACCAGGGCAGAGCAGAGGGGGAGGAGAACCTTCCTTGCCCTGCTTGCCACATTCTTCTTGATGCACCCCAGGATACCATTGGTCTTGGCCACAAGGGCATATTGCTGGCTCATGGTCATCCTAATGTCCACCAGGACTCCCAGGTCTTTTTCCACAGAGCTGCTTTCCAGCAGGTCAGCCCCTAACCATTACTGATACATGGGGTTAGTCCTCCCTAGGTTGAGTGCCCTACTCTTCCCCCTGTTGAATTTCATGAGGTTTCTCACCGCCCAACTCTCCAGCTTGCCGAGGTCTTGCTGGATGGCAGCACAGCCTTCTGCTGTGTCAGTCACCCCTCCCGGTTTTGTGTCACCAGCAAACTTGTTGAGAGTACACTCTATCCCTTCATCCAAGTCATTGATGAATATATTGAACAGGACTGGACCCAGCACTGACCCCTGGGGAACACCACTTGTTATTGACCTCCAACTTTCCGCAGCCCAGAAAGCCAATCATATCTTGGGTTGCATCAAAAGAAGCATGGCCAGAAGGTTGAGGGAGGTGATTCTATCACTCTACTCTGCTTTTGTGACACTGCACCTGGAGTACTACATCTATCTCTGGAATCCCTAACACATGGGGGACATAGGTCTGTTAGAATGGGATCAGAGGAGGGCTACAAAAATGACCAGAGTTGGAACACCTCTCTGATGAAGACAGGCTGAGAGAGTTGGGCTTGTTCAGTCAGGAGAAGAGAAGGCTCTGGGGAGACTTTATTGTGACTTACCAGTATCTGAAAGGGATCTACAAAAAGGCTGGGGAGGGACTTTTACAAAGGCTTGTAGTGATGGGATGAGGGGTAGTGGTTTGAGGAAGGTAGATTTAGATTGGAAACTGGGAGGAAATTCTTCACTCTGAGGGTGGTGAGACACTGGAGCACGTTACCCAGCAGTGTTGTGGATGCTCCATTCCTGGAGGTGTTCAAGGCCATGTTGGATGGGGCCTTGAGCAACCTAGTGGGAGGTGTTCCTGCCATGGCAGGGGGATTGGAAGTAGATGATCTTTGAGGTCCCTTCTAACCCAAACCATTATACAATTCTATGAATCCTAAAATTTGATATAGTTACTATTGTGTTACAACAGTGAAACAGTTCTGATGCATTTGTAATTTCCTTCTTTCTCCTTAGCATTTATATTGTTCATAATTTATAAAACAGTGGTTTTAACTAATAGGGTTGAGATGTGCTACTATCATAATCCATGGAAATATTTTTATTGGAGGATATAATTAGAAAAAACTGTCATCATGGTGCATAGTCTGGCAGCTTCTAAATTAATAAAGAAAAAAGCTTAAGTATATCATTTGCTAAAATAATAGGTCAGCATCATTAATTTTACAGATATTTTAATAGGGGGTCATAGCTGGAATTTTGGCAGCATTTTGATTGTATGTATATCTAAAAACACATTTAAGCTAGATGGAATTATATTTAAAAAGTTATATAATGTTCATTAGTGAACATTAGTGTGTGTGGTTTATATTTCATAAATATATATATCTCATATTTATCTTCTATCTTATATCTGTCTTATATCTTATATATGTATCTCTTACCTTTACTGATGGAATGATCTGCAAACATTTTTATCTTCAAAGCCTTATCAATCAAAACAGTCCTTTTGTTGCTCCTGTTATATTCTAAACTAACAGATAATAATTAACATAATTGATCAATAATTATGCTAGAGAATGAACTATTTCTGATATCTAATAACCCATTAAAAATACATATCAACTATACTTCAAATTAAGTATAGCAGTTTCCAGTTATTTTTTTCTTTTGATAGATAAGCATGAGTTTTGGGGAAAAAGAAGAAAGGAAAAAATACACAATGGAAACGTCATGGATATAAGTAAAAGTCAAACACAAGTTTGTAACATAACCAATAAAAATAAAAGAAAAACCTCAGCCAAGCAAGATTCTATTCTGGGGTACATTCATTGGTTTTCATATAAATGCTGCTACTGTGCCATAAAGTAGCTAAATTCATTCACTGCTGGAGTCTAATACAACTGTAAACTTTTATGTAAAAATATATTGGTTATCTACAAATGCCTAAAACTACCGGCACTTTTACTGGCCTTTATTTGAGCTATTTTCCTTCAGTTATTACCTGACATTCTTTGTGACTTTAATCAGCTGTTTCCAATTACTTTTTGCATTGCTGCTGCCATTTAGCTCCTCTTCTTGTTCCATACCTCTAAACTACTTAGGGATGAGCAGCAATGGAGACTGAAAATGTATTTGTAGTTGTACAGAGTTCAACCAGATATATAACAACCCCCCCTACCTCACACCTCCTGCTCCTTCTCTTTAACCTTTCTAAAGCATGAAGTATAGTAAAGATATCCAAAGTACGACTGCTGCTCAGAGTAACTACTGTGAAGTTTTCAAAGGCAGAGAGTTAGAAGCGATCAGATCTGAGAGCTGCTCATCAGAGACAAATGGATTTAAAGGCACAAGTTAGCATAAAGACAATGTGTGTGTCCTCAGGTGCAAGCAACTATTCTATATGGGAATTTATATAGATCAAACTTGAAATAACTTCCATTGTTTATTTACTGGGCTGGATTTTTCTTTCCTTGCTGAAAAAGCATGTTAATAAGCTGAGAGAAACCAGAAGAACATAGAAACAACAGAGTAACTAAAATATGCCCATATAAAGGCATTTGAGAGCATGAGGTCACGTATATTTCTGAAGAAATCTGTCAAGATTAAAGGATATCTCTTCGAATTTATACCTTTTAAAGTGTTTGGGATGCCAAACAGCCTTCAGGTCTGTGTTTTTAAGCTCTTCAGGTTTCCCTTATCAGAACTGCTGCCAGTTTCTGTCACTCTCACTTCCACAAACTTGTATGCTCTACAGAGATTCTTTGATAGCATCAACATTTTCAGCAAAAGTCTACTCAAGTAGTAAAGCCAGAAAAATAGATATGAATCAAGTATCCTTCACTTCCGTAGATATCCTGAAAGCTTTTCTGGGAACCTAATTTTAAGCATCTATTTAAATTTAGACAGATAAGCACTGTTATCTTCTGATGGGTATTCATCTACTTACCATCCCAGAGTCCTTTATTATCCAGACTAGCAGATCTCTAGGAAAGTTAAAAAAAATTTGACCCACCACGACAATGATTAATTCCATACAATGCTTTATTTTATGCATTAATGCAGTATATAGGAGATATAGGCCTATGGTCTCTCTTCCTAATACTGTTTTTATTCTTTATCCAAACATGGTCCTAATGCTAAATACTCAAGCAATCCTTCCTCAGATCTGCCCCTTTTTTTAACTCTGTTATATTCGTGATCCTTTTATGGGGAAAAGGGCGAACATATCTTTTATGTGAAGCCAAGAATTTATCATTTGTGTAATTAAACTGTTATTATTAGTCCAGCTACAGTGATATTATCAAACTCACAGTATACATTATCTAATTAAAACAATTATCATTAGCAATATTACCATCAAAAATTGTTATACAGGAAAAAGTCTCTGAGTATCTACCTCTCTATTACATTTCCTGTTCTGTTGCTCCTCTAGGTCTTGTACTCAACGCTTTCAGCTAGGGCTGCAGAAGGAGGGCAGTATCCTGCAACGTTCAACAAAAGGGGTAAGATGTTAAAATTATGTGTGGTTTCCATCTCTTTGCTAGGAGACCCCTGATGTTGGTGTAGAGTATTTCTTTCTCCTCAGTTTTGCATCTATTTAGGGCTGTATTTAGCAAAAGTATGTTCTATAGCATACTCTTCCCCTTGTTCCTTGTATATTGATCTATAACTCTGTGTTACATCTGAATTTACTCTGTTGGGGTTTTTTTTAATGTTAGATGTTTCTTTGTTGTCTTTTTCATTACTTCTAAAATCAGTTTTGCCTAGCTCCAGAGTTCTTATTACCAAGAGCAGCTGAACACTACTGCATCACTCATTAACTGCTACTGAAGAATCCAGAACCTTCATTCAAGGTGACATTCTAGGCACTTACTCCTCCTTTATGCAGTGTCATTATTTGGGATCATGAATGGTTCACTCTACATGATTACTTGTTATTCCTATCTATATCAAATTTTTTGAGAGTAGATGTTTCAGTCTAGAATTATGCAAAACTAACCAAAACTAAAGCAGCTAAGGTAGTAGCTTCCTGGTAGTTAGGTAATTGTTATTAAAGTAAGCAAGCTAAAACAAAGCTTCAAGCAACAAGACAACATCAGACAAGGTAAGCCTGTTGAACCCAGTCTTGATGCTTACCTTACTTGCTTTCTATTGCAGGGTAACGTTTTGATTCTTGCGCTTTGAACTGTACTGGGGGGTCTGTTGAGAAGGTACGCTCCTGAAAAGTAGATCAAAGTTCCCAAAGATTGAGTTCTTGTTAGAATTTGTCTCCTGCTTTCTGCTCAATCATCCTGATCACATTATGCAAAATATGATGGCTGTTGCCATTACCTTATTTTTAAAAAGCTTTCATCCTTAAATCTTCGTCCTTCAGAATGGTTGGGAGGACTGTTTTTAGGTGTCTAAGTTTTTCCAGTCATTCCCTACATAGTCTCTGAAGAATGTCTTACATTGGTGGACTGCTCTACCTGCTCCTTCAGTAATCCTTCCTCTCTCAGATGAATTAATAGAAAACATTTGGTAAAGATGAACAGCATTACCTTATCTGATGTTCACCTGCATCTGCAAGTTAGGGAGATGATCAAGCTGGGTGTATGCACTAGAAGTTGGAGCACTTTTTTCCACAGCCAATTCATTTAAGGAGAAAAGATTTTTCATAAGTGTAACTGTTTTCTTGTTGATTGGATAGGATTTTTCCTTCTTCTTTTTAGAACATTATTTTTTGTATTGATGGAGTGGTGTAGTGTTGTAAAATGTAAGGCAGCCTTTTAAGTCCTGATGAGTCAAATTTGATTAGTCTGTAGTGAAACATAGAACGAAGTGATAATACCTAGGTGATACCTAAATATAGGATGTCCCTGCCTCCAGGAGGTAGTTCTAACTTTTCTCTTCTGTATGTTTATTTGAAACTCTGTCCTACTTCCAAGAAAGCCAACGGTAGAATTTCCTTGTTTCAGCTGTGTAGAAAAAAGAACCATAGGTATTATGATCCTCTGTTATACAGAGGATTAAACCTGAGGTCTAATCTGACATTTATTTCTTACTGTATATTCATAGCAAAAGTAAAAGAAATCTCACAGGGAACAAATATAGGGAACAAGACTTTTACAGGAAATTTCCTACTAGCCCCCAAATGCATTTACCTCAGGGCCTGAAGCAGGGGTTTCTATTCCTGGAATTTTAAGTCTAATGTAGATTCTTTGTGATCTCATTTTATGTATGAGTTTCCACTATTTTCTTTTAATCATGATAAGCTCAATGATAATTTGAGGTATCACCTTTTATCAAATTTAAACTTGTCTTTTAATACTTTCAGCTGTTTTATCTTGTTTTATGAAAAAAAAAGTAAACACATTCATTGTGTTCTATGGCTCCTATCTGCTCTGTTCAATTTAAACAAAAAAAAACAAACAAAAAAAACCCCAAAAAACCCCCCCACCCTACATATGTGGAGTCTTCCTGAATTTTCAAGATTGATTTGAGGTCTTGTGCACTCTCCCTGGTGTAATAAACCCCTTTTTTTCCAATTGACCTATGAATGGGATATGAAAATTCCAAATGTACACTACACATAAGGATAAAGGAAAGTCTAAATTAAAAAATAAAATAAAATGTATAGTCAACTTGTCAAAAGTCTCTATATTTGATTTGCAAATAGAATTGTTGCATATATTTTGAGAAAAATAACAAACCCACACATTGGTAATGGTATCTGTATTACCCCTACCGAAGAAAAGGTCAACAGCTGTATTACATATCTTAAGTTTTAAACAGTTCCACAATTTTCAATAGTTACGTATCAATTTTTGGACAGCAAATACAATTTTATGACAGGTGACCTTATCCTTGTCAAAAAGAGATGTACGTTAGAACTGTACATCAAAATGAAATACATTTTTTATAACTCTGTCACTGTTACTAGGGTAGAATAGCATATTCCCATTTAATGCATACCATTTACCTTTGAAGACTGAAGTTCAAAAAAGTAAAAAGAAATAATACAATAAAAAGTTATTATATAATAACATTCTTTATTTTAAGATAAAATTGAGAAACTGTTTCCAGTAAGATATATTTTCAGCATCTTGACTTAAAAGGTATCAGCAATCTGTTCCCTAGTGTATTTCTTTTAGTACAGAGGCTATTTTCCATTTTTCTTCTTACTTGATTTATTCTATGAAGAACAAAGTAACACTTCTTTAGCTGGAATTCTATACCAGGTCTACCAAGTTATCTATATTTCTTGAATGGGAGCAGATATAATACTATGTCTAATATAATCTATTATATATTTAACAATCTGGTTAACAAGGGAGGACCCGGATGATGCCCAATGTGACGCCCACCTATAAGAAGGGCCAGAAGGAGGATCTGGGAAACTACAGACCTGTCAACCTGACCTTGGTATCAGGGAAGATTATGGAACAGTTCATCCTGAGTGCACTCAACACGGCACGTGCAGGACACCTAGGAGATCAGGCCCAGCAAGCAAGGGTTCATAAAAGGCAGGTCCTGCTTGACCAAATTGATCTCCTTCTAGAGCCAGAAGGAAAGTGAACGAAGTGAAAGGCTGTGGATGTTGTCTACCTGGACTTCAGTAAAACCTTCAACACTGTCTCCCACAGCATTCTGTTTGAGAAGTTGTCGGTTCATGGCTTAAACAGGTGTACTCTTCATTGGGTTAAAAACTGGCTGGGCCCAGAGAGCTGTGGTGAATGGAGTTAAATCCAGTTGGTGGCTGGTCACAAACGATGTTCCCTAGGGCTCAGTTTTGGGATCAGTCTTGTTTAATGTCTTTATCAATGACCTGGATGAGGGGATCAAATGCACCCTCAGTAAGTTTGCATATGACACCAAATTGAGCAGGAGTGTCAATTTGCTTGAGGGTAGGAAGGCCCTGCAGAGGGATCTGGACAGACTGCATCGATGCAACGCTACAAACCTGGGGAAGAGTGGCTGGAGAGCTGCCTGGTAGAAAAGGTCCTGGTGCTGCTGGTGGACAGTCAGCTGAACATAAGCCAACAGTGTCCAGGTGACCAAGAAGGCCAACAGCATCCTGGCCTGTATCAGAAATGGTGTGTCTAGCAGCAGTAGGGAAGTGATCCCTACACACTCATGAGGCTGCAGCTTGAGTACTGTGTTCAGTTTTGGGTGCCACAGTATAAGAGAGACATTGATGTGATGGAGCAGGTCCAGAGAAGGGCAACAAAGCTGCTGAGGGGTCTGGAGAATGTCTTATGAGGAGCAGCTGAGGGAACGAGGACTGTTCAGTCTAGAGAAGAGAAGGCTGAGGGGAGATCTTATTGTGGAATTTATCATTGCAGTCAGGTAGGTATACAAACCTTTTTTCAGTGTTTTCAGAGAATTATAGTTTATATAGCTTACATACCTGGTTTAAGTTTTTCTATGCTTTTAAATTCAGACTCTTCTTTGATAATTGAACACATACCAGAGACTCTGTGATAGCTAAATTACACTACAAGATAAATGTGGCATTTGAAAGTATCAACCAATTCTCCTCAAGAAAAGGTACTGGTATACATTATGATAAGTGATCTTCCAAAACTTCTGAGATCCAATACTTTGAAATTTTTCCAGTATTTTGAAATTTTAAACAAGATTAGTCAGGTGTAATGAAAGTTACTCTTTCAGACCTTTATTATTCATTGATTGTATTTCAGAAGTCACTTTTCTCTATGAAGTAACTTTCTTTTTGGCAACCAGCAAATGTTCTCTGAAAAGATAATTAGTAAGGACAGAAATCTGGAAGGACACATCAGACACAGCTTGAGACACTAATTTTCTACCTGTTGAGAATGTAGTGGCTATGCACTTTCCTTGCTGTGTTCTGAATCACACAATCTAATAAAGGTAATTGAAAGCTGAAAGAAAGACTGAGAAGATGAACAGTAGCAACATATACCTGAGGACATTACATATAACATTAATCTCAATCAGCCTAGATTTAGATGACAGAACATGATGATGTAAGATTTGTAATTGCAATATTGTCTTATGAACAGAGATGTATTTATATTTAAATCTGTAAAAGGACTTGTTTTAGTTGTTCATTACCCACATCCTCCTCACTTTTGTGACATTATCTAATAGAATATTTTACATTAGAGACAGCATCATGCTCCTTTCAGAAAAACTAAAACTATTTATATTTTTTATATTTTTGTCTAATCATGGGAAGGGAAGGGAAATTATGTTAGAGAACTTATGCAGGGAAAGAGGAGCAAAAAACATAGCAGCAAATCAATCATAAAAGTTTCTTCTCTAAAAATGAACAGCAAACATCTTTACTCAAAATACAAACTGAAACATGAAGCTGAGATAAATTACATAAACTGTCAGACACAGTCTACTGATTTGCTATACCTAGATATATTAAGTGGTAAACAAATGGGCAAGTAAACCCAGAAATTCTACCTTGTATTTCAGTAAGATAAATAATATATTTCAGATATTTTTTCTAGCATACTTAGATAACCCAGTTGTAGCAGTGTTTGAAATTTCTGAAACAATTTAATAAGAGTAGTTTTACATATAGATAAAAACAGATATACTTTTAAAATAAAGAGATATATTTAATCTATAAGAATCAATGTAAATAGAATAAATATAGAGAATGTATGTATTGCAAGTATTTTGTAATGAGGGCAGGAAAGAACTGGGAGCATACAATGACAATTCAAAAATCCATTGATGACTCAAATTCCAGTAGCTAAATAGTCATACAGGGTTTAATCCCCATTAGGTGGGGATGCTTTTCAAAATTTCACAATTTCTTTCACAGAATTTACCAAATACTCCTTGGTCAAGCTCTGTACTAAACTTAGGTTTTGTGTGAAGAATCAGAAGCAATTCTGGAACCAAGAATGATACTTCAATATTCTACCCAACAAGTTTACGACTAACTTCATCTTGTTCCTATTCTATTCATCTCTATATTAATCTTATTTCATTAATCTTGAAATAAATTGTAGATTTCTCATCCCTTTAGTGCTTTACCATGCTGTAGATACTCCATTTCAAAGTCAGCAGCAGATAAACAGCTCCAAAAATCTCCCCTAAGAAGGAAGCTATATAATGATAGTAAACCCTTAACCACTAAAGGCTAACAAAAGGGGGAGGTCCTGCTTCCTTCTTGCTGCTTTATTCTACCCTTATTCCTTGTCTTGCAACTCCACTGCATTCCCATGTGCTTCCACTGGTGCCATCTGCAAGCCTATGTGATAACCACTCAGGTTGACATTGTAGAGAGTGTTCTTCAAGGCTGAGAAGTGGAATCAGCTGATGGCAGGCTCTGAAAAGTGCCAGAGTTGGTGTACATTATGTGGCAATAGCTTGTGGTTGGAAGCAAGGAGCAGGAGAGTGACAGGAATCAAAGTTTTAGTAGTGAGAAGCTACTGGACTACTTAATTTTTATCACAAGTGATTAAGTTTGGATCACACTAGTATTTTAGAGAGCAATAAAAACTAAAACAGAGTAGTTTTGTTCTGAATTTCCCTCTTTAACAACATGACTTCTGTTCTCCCCAGTAATAAAATCTTAAGTGTGGCGCTTAATATGTGCCATGTTTTACTGTACAGCTGTGTACAGCGAGGGTTTTAAAAAGCAATACTCTTTATGTCTTAAGAAGTATAACAGTTGTCCATGCAACCTATCTATCTGTTTCATCTTCAAAATGTGAAGTAGGACAGGAAAAGAAAGCTATTAGAAATGAGGTGAAGTTGTCATCCAAATATCATGTTTTTAATAAGTAATATCCCACAATCAATCATTTTCTTTTTCACAGATTAAAAAGTTTTTTAAAGTTACTAAGACTAAAATACTAATTATTTTTTACTCCCCCCCCCCTTTCTTCACTCAATAATATACAAGGAAAGTAATGTTAAATGTTCATAACCCTGTCTTTAATTACTACACTGGAGCCTGAACCCCAGACCCAAACCCTCATGAATGTCAGGAGAGTAGAATGCAGATCTAAGTTATTTCTGACTCTTGTTTAGAATACTTAGACTCTGCTAGTACTGCTTTCTGGGTTCATTTCATAATTCCAATTCTTTCACAACCACACAACTATTAGTAGGGCAGGGCTTATTTGCAGCAAATGTTCCTCTCATTGAGGTCAGTCTCTGATGCTGAAAATGGTGGATAATGGAGAGGGAGGCTTCAAAGGGAACATCAAGACATTTTGAGAGCAACAGGGGCAAATTTAAGGGAGTTAATTGACATTGCCATAAAAATGGGAAACACCTGAGCAAATACATCACAGATCAAAAGAAAGAGAAATGCTCCACAGAAAATCAGGAAAAGGAAAAAGGAAAATAAAATACTTTCCAAAACCTAAGAAACTCTGCATGTATCTTTGTTACATTAGTTATAGAGGTGCAATCAAGCTGCAAAAATCAGATTTTGTACACCCCAGAGTTCGGGGTATTAAATCTACTGTTTTGAATCACACCCTTTTATACTTGATAGCATAAGCTTACTGAAGAAAAATAATTTACTATGCCCTCTGATGAATAAAAATTACCACTGAAGAGCTTTTGTCCTTAATATTCTAAAGATAAAAACAAATTTTCATCACTCAGTAGGGAATATGTATAAAGTTCGATTAATTTTTCCATTATTTTTCCTTCTAAAATATCTAGAGGTTTATTCTAGCTACATTTAAGGTGTGTCTATGAGTGTTAACATTTTGTTATAAAAGTTAACATAATGTAAGACATACAACTTTTTTACCAGTTAGCAAGAAAAGGATGGATTTGCTCTGGCCCTCCTCTTAAATAAAAGTGAAATAATGTTTGATTTTGTTTAAATTTTATTTTATTTTGAAGGCCTAGGAAATGGAATTCTTAAAAAAACTTAAGAACATGAAAGGAAGAACACAGATTAGAGGAAACGACACCCAGCATATGGAGTGCCACATACTGAAAGTAATCTCAATATGATGCAATAAAACACTTTGTAGGTGTCTGTGTATATATATTTTTAATTACATATATATGCCCAATTGTTTTCAGTCACATTCTGTTGTCCTCCTTTTATCTTCATTTTATTTACAGATCTACATGGTGAGCTTGTTTTCATAGCTCCTGCAAAGCCCTGACCACCTTTACAGTTCTATAAAAAATAATAAGAGAAGCATAATTTCTGGAAGGTGATTACTCTGCAAATAATATGACACTCAGCAGTCATTTCCTAACTAATGATTACTAAGCTAACTGCATAATCAGAGATACCTCCAAAACTTTGTGGTTAAATACATGCCAATTTTTGTTGTCATTAACACAACAACTATTAAACAGCCCACTTAGCTGAGCTTTTTTACATTCTGGGTAATTGCAATGCTAAATATGATCTGTTGCATTTGACAGTCTGTCCTGAATTCCCAGACTTTGGAAAGTAGCTGAGAATAGATTTTTAGGACCAGGGAGTGGCCGATGTTTTCAGTTGGGCTTATCCACTGGAAAGAAAAATTACTCTAGACTAAGAACTCTACATCATTTATAAGTAATATACTCACATTTTAACTCAACATTCTTCATAAGTAAGAATTAGTTATGGGTTTTTTATAGCACTTTAACATAACTAAGAATTAGTTATGATGAAGAAAATGTTATGATTTGCCAAAAATTGGAATTCCTGTTATTTAAAACGTTTATTAAAAGTGAGGAAAAGGGTTGTTTTTCCTTTTAAAAATATGCGATTTCAAACCATGTGACTAGAATATATTGTAGGGTCTATTTTGAATTGTAGAAAGGTTTC
>VYZX01016095.1:0-17496 GCA_013401335.1 Brachypteracias leptosomus | reverse complement strand
AAACCTTAAACCACAACATTGCCAAGTTCCTATTTTATGTTGCATTTCTAATCCTTTTCTATGCTGCTGACTTTGGAGGAATATTTGAAAACAAGATATAAACTCCCTTCAGTATTGTTTAAATACAAACATACATGACCAATATAATTTTTAAATAGGCAATTGAGTCCAGAAAGAATTCTAACTTATCAGGGAAAATAATACAAAATCTACCAAGGACCCCCAAAAACCTTAAATGAAAATAAAAGATGCCTTATTCATATTTCTGTGGAATTTTTTGCAAGACAAATTGAGTTGCAGACTATTGTTTTCAAACCTTCCACCACCTGCAGTGAACCTAAACACCAGTGAGCCTTTTCAGTGTATCAGAAAACCATGGTACAACTGTCAGCATTTGTCAACAGAAAAGGGAGGCATGAAATGACATGAAGAGTATATGTCATAAAAACAGTATATTAGCAAGAAACACTGGCAAAGTTTGCATTAGTATTGCCCACAATGTGCCATATCCCAGAAATATCAGCCACTTGCACAGGCATCCTGATTTTCCCCTCGAACCTGAAAAAAACTTCTAGAGTATCCAGCAACATTTTGCTTTCCAAAATTTCCCTTGTTGTTCCTGCTGCTTTCTTTTGAAAGCATCCCTAAAGCAGCATTAGATTTATGACTCTATAAATTTGGAAGAAAGATTTACAGTGAAATAATGGTCATCTGCTTCTAAATTAAAACTGTATCATAACACTGTGGGCTGATATCTATAAACCTGTTAACGCCTATAAGTAAAACAGTAAAAGGAGAAGAAAATCTTTCCTGAACATGATGTATATGACACAATTATGATGTTAGTAAAGGACTTCAGTGTAACAATGAGAGAAAAACAAAGAATAAAGAATCTTGAATTAAGTCATTTATTTGTGTGTAGTTTGTAGCTATGTTCATGATACTTAAGAACATTACCGAAATTAAAATCAGCAACTGTTTCCAACAATTAGTGTAAAACAATTACCAAGTTTATTGATTAGATACCCTCTGGCTAAGGGTGAAAACTGGGAAGGAAACGGCAAGAATGAATATGACTTCAGATGTACCCTTAAAAAAGCTAGCCAGTAAACTTGAACTTGAAGAATACAGGAGAGTAGATTTCAGGTCATTCACTAATAACTATCCCCCACTTTAGTGCCTTGATGCAATGATGGCTTATAATAATGTTTTACACTGAATATGCACTACACTTTTGGTACACGTCTCATCTTCTTGTTTCAGCATTCATCTGCGTAATTTTTAAATTTCTTCATGTCAGCATTTTCTAATAGAAATCTGTTCTATTAAGGAGTTTCCAATAATTTCTGTTCAAAAAAGTATTCAGAACTTCAAAGATCATCTAGACTATGGTTTATCTACCAAACAAAATAGATATGAACAGTGCATTGTTTTTTTGAGTCATTGAAACATGTGCATATGGGGTTTCTCAACTGAATTATAAATTTCTATAGCTTATATTAGGTTTTATGGTAAAGGTGATGGAATCTTCTCTTTTCCCTGAGCTTACCTTGGGCTCAGAAATTTAATTAATTGTACCTCAAAAAGATCAGACATTTAAAATAATAGATATTAATAGAACACTGAAATTTGACTCTACAGGTATTAATGTTATATAGAATATTCTTCTGAATTCTTTTCATTATTATTTCATTTCTTCAAGCTTCATGAATAGTGAGATTCTTTTTCTTTCAATTAAATAAAAAAATCCAGTATTTTCATATTCCATGCTATTACAGTCTGAATTCTCTTCTAATCAAAATGGTTTGTGTCACTTTGAGTGCAAATATTACTTTACCACTTTGTGGCAAAAGCTATCTGTCCAGGGCTAACAGAGACTTTAAGTTGCTGATTGTGAGGTAATTTCTCCAGGAGTGCCTAAAAGATTCAGGATTGACAAAAAGGGGAGCAGAATGAAGCTTCCATAATCCAAGGAGAAATGTTTAGTGACCTGCTACACCACTCAGAGACAAACAAGTCTATGAGGCTAGATGGGATCCACCAAAGGGCACTGAGGGAGCTGGCAGAAGTTCTCACCAAGCCACTTTTCATCGTTTACCAACAGTCCTGGCTAACCAGGGAGGTTCCAGTTCGCTGGAGGTTAGCAAATGTGATGTCCAGCTACAAGAAGGGCCAGAAGGATGATACAGGGAACTACAAGACTGTCAGTCTGACCTCCATGCCAGGGAACGTTATGGAACTGATCATCTTGAATGTAATCACATGACATGTAGAGGACAAGCAGGTGATCAGGTCCAATCAACATGAGTTTGTGAAAGGTAAGTCCTTCCATGACAAGGTGACTCACCTAGTAGATGAGGAAAAGGCTGTGGATGCAGTTTATCTGGACTTTAGTAAAGCTTTTTGACATTTCCCACAGCATTCTCCCGGAGAAACTGGATACTCATGACTTGGACGGGAGTACACTTCCCTAGGAAAAAAATCAGCTGTGACCAAGCCCAAAGGGTGGTGGTGAATGGAGTTAAATCCAGTTGCCAGCTGGTCACAAGTGGTGTTCCCCAGGGCTCAGTATTGGGGTGAGTTCTGTTTAATTTCTTTATCAATAATATTATGAGGAGATTGAGGGCACCCTCAGCAAGTTTGAGGTGACACCAAGTTTGGTGGGAGTGTTGATCTGCTTGAGGGTAGGAAGATCCTACAGGGGGATCTGGACAGGCTGGATCGATGGACTGAAGCCAATGGTATGAAGTTCAACAAAGTCAAGTGGTCAGGCTGGATGGGGCTCTAAGCAACCCATCTAGTTGATGTTCCTGGTCATTGCAGTGGGGTTGGACTAGAGTAAAAGATCCTATTTCCCTCAGCCACTCCTCATAAGACTTGCACTGTAGTCACTTTACCAGATTTGTTGCCCTTCTTTGACACACTCCAGCACGTCAATGCCCTTCTTGTAGTGAAAGGCCCAAAACTGAACACTGGATTCTAGATACAGCCTCACTAGTGATGAGTATAGGGGGACAATCACNGCTGTGGATGCAGTTTATCTGGACTTTAGTAAAGCTTTTTGACATTTCCCACAGCATTCTCCCGGAGAAACTGGATACTCATGACTTGGACGGGAGTACACTTCCCTAGGAAAAAAATCAGCTGTGACCAAGCCCAAAGGGTGGTGGTGAATGGAGTTAAATCCAGTTGCCAGCTGGTCACAAGTGGTGTTCCCCAGGGCTCAGTATTGGGGTGAGTTCTGTTTAATTTCTTTATCAATAATATTATGAGGAGANAAAAAAATCATTTAATTGTTAACAAAAACATGTATCCATTCTTGGGGTGGGCTTAAGTAGCTTGCTAACTGCCACAAGTCTAAGAAGGAATCAAACAGTAAATAATGTGACAATATGGTGAGACAGCTTTTGGGGAGCCTATAGGACTGGTACACCCTGTGCCATCTTAGCTCAAGAGTAGGCAGTTGGAAACAATCCCTGACTGTTGGCTTTTAGTCAAAAGGAATANCTGGATGGGGCTCTAAGCAACCCATCTAGTTGATGTTCCTGGTCATTGCAGTGGGGTTGGACTAGAGTAAAAGATCCTNTTTAGTTAGGATAAACTTCTTAGCTAGACCTCTCAAATCGCAAATATTAATAGTTTTACCACCACACTATCCTTGATGGTAGTTATTTTGGATTAAAGAAATGAGAAGAAAAAAGAATAGTGAGGACCTCTCTCATCATCCATTCCCTAAAACCAAAAGAGAGTTATCCAGTTATAAGTGATAGTTATTTAATTTACAAACTCAATAAAAGGCATTTTTCCAGAGGCCAGATTCAGAATTTGAGGATTATGCTGAAATGCACTCCAGCAGAGGAAGAAAACCTTATCCTAGACCTGAATATAGTCCTTGCCATGAGCTTACTCTGATTTAGTCTTTACTCTACAGCTCTGTTTACTCATGTTTTTCATATTGTATGTGGGTTTGTTTGTCCTTTTTTCTCTTCTCCTGTCTTTTCTTTCCACAGTAAGTAGCAAATGATTTATTTTTTAACATTCTTTCACTTGGAATAACCTCTTTTTGTTTAATTGATTTTCTGTCTTTTTAAAATGTTGTCTTTCAAGATTTCTCCCTTTTTTCTCTTGCTTGAATTCTTCCTAATCTTTCTGAGTAAAATAAAAACTTGTATGAACTTCTGAATTTTCTTGCGTTCAAACATTACCTTCAAAACCTGTCAACTTTTACTGTTGTCTTTGTAAATGTATTGCATTTTTCTTTCACAGTCAGCATCCACATATAAGTGACGTTAGATCACTTTGTTGTATCATTCTGCAGTAGCTAGTGACAGTCTCTTTTTTCCCCAATCAAAACTCATTCAACATTTCCAGTAAAAGAAACTGAAATATTACCTTGTTTTGTATCACTTGTTAATGCAAACATAGAGTACCAGATTCTTGAAGAATCACAGAATGGCAAGAGTTGGAAGGGAGCTATGGAGATCATCTACTCCAACCCCCCTGCTAAAGCAGGCTCGCCTAGATCAGGTTGCTCAGGGCTGCATAGAATCATAGAATCATTATGGTTGAAAAGGACCTCTAGGCTCATCAAGTCCAACCTTCATCCCAACCTCTTCCTAACCAGTAGACCATAGCCTCAAGTGCTACATCTACTCATTTTTTAAACACCTCCAGGGATGATGGCTCCACCTCATGCAATTGACCTCAGCCCATCACTCCAGTCTGTCCAAATCCCTCTGCAGAGCCTTCCTACCCTCAAGCAGATTGACACTCCCACTTAATTTCTTGTCATCTGCAAATTTACTGAGGGTGTATTCGATCCCCTCATCCAAGTCATTGATAAAGATATTAAACAAGACTGGTCCCAAACCTGCATCCAGGCAGGTTTTGAAAGTCTCCAGAGAAGGAGACTCTACAACCTCTCCGGCCAGCCTGTTCCAGTGCTCTGTTACACTCAAAGTTAAGAAGTTTTTCCTTATGTTTAGATGAAGCTTCCTGTGTTTTAGTTTCTGCCCATTTCCCCTTGCACTATCACTGGGCACAACTGAAAGGAGACTGGCCCCATCAAGAAAATGGTCATTTGTCAAGATGACCTAGTAGAAGGAATCCAGGAATTTGTACAATATTTCTTTCCAGAGAGAAGGCTTCTTAATAGACTTGTCCTGATTTGAGCTAGAACAGAACTAATTTTATTCAGTGAAAAAAATCACTGATAAAATCACTTTTCAGCTACATATAGTCTAAGTAACTGCACTTTTTGCTTATACTTGTTCTTGTGCAAACCAAGGTCACTGCTAAATCTTGTGCACCACATTGCGGGTGTCGTGTAAAGTAAGAGGTTGTCATACCTGCGGTGAGGAGGGGACAGGACATGTGATCCTAAACTGACCAACAAGGTATTCCATTCCCATATACATCATATTCAGTATAAAGCTGATGAGTCACAAGGGTCAAAGCTCTCTTCTTCAATGTCCAGCATCTGAGGAGGACTCTGTTCATTCTGCCTTTGATCCCAATCTATGTGTGACTGAATCCAGTTCCAGAATCCAGCTCCTGATTCCAATTCCCTTCTGCTGCTGAGTCCAGTCTGGGACTTCCCTAGTGCCTGTTCCACAGCATCAGTGATGATGATGATGTAATTGGTTGTGGTGGTGGGTTTGATATTGGTTTTGTATGTATTCCATTTTATTGTTATTTTATTCATTAAAGCTGTTTTAGTTTTCTTTTCCAGTCCATAAGCCTCTCTCCCTTATTCCCTCTCTCTTACCCTTTGGGAAGGGAGAGGGTTTAATAGAGAGCATCTGTCATTTGTCTAGTGGCTGGCCCAGCCCTAACCCTTCATTTATCCATATAAAATGATGTAAGGAAGAAACTGGAGTCACTGTTTTGTCATCTGGACTTTAGGGCATGATATTCTGTTGTTTCATGCATGCTGAATAAATCACCCCAAGTAGAAAACTCTTGCTCTGTATTTTAAGTGTGTAATTCCCAGAAATTATTTTGTATATCATGTTCTTATGTATCTTACACATACACACATAGTGAGGATTGCTTTTAACTATCAGAAAGGCAAAAGTGCTTCAGCACTCACCCATACAACACTATGAGAAGATAAAAAGTATATCTGTCACAAATGTTTTTAACAACTGTTCATTGCATGACTGCCCTTAGGATCCAGATGTCCACATTACTTGTTAGAAGGGATTTATCTTCCATGTTTTTCTATTAGGCCAGTACAAGTTGAGTAATCAGGCTAAAATCTAAAATTCATTGGAAACTGACAAAAGAATCTGTCAGTGTTGCCTAAGCACTGTATATGTATATGTATATGTATATGTATATGTATATGTATATGTATATGTATATGTATATGTATACAGCAGAAAAATAATCCAACTCCTCTTTATTGTCTACTGAGAACAAAATAGATCTCTGACTTAAGGTAGGGAAAAAAAGAAACTTCAAGTTGCAAAATTCAAATCCTGATATCAAATATAAAAAAAATTCAGTGTTACATATCGACCTCAAATTATCTAATAACAAACAAAACAAGCAATCACATATCAAGGAAAACTGGGCTGGTAAAACTGAGAATTGTGTTGTTCATAAGAAGTGGATGAATTAGTAATTACTTAAATAAATTAGTAGTATAACATTCTAAATCAGAACTTATCTATTTTATTTTTTTTTTTAGCTTTTTTCATTGCTTTCTTTGTCATTTGAAACAATAGAATTGTTAAATATGTGGCACAAAGAACACAGGTTTTCCTCCCATTGTTTACAAGTGATACCTTTCAAGCTCACTGAAAGTTGTCAAAAAATGTTTTATGTCAAAAACTGTGATCTAAATCTTTTTCCCTGCTGTAGAAGTGTTCTTAAAATTCCTGCAAATCAGGCTTACTATTCTGCTTCACAGCTTAGTGTGGCCTCAGATTAATCTACAAAGGGTCAATAAATCATAAACTCTTTTATTCATGCTCAAAGTGCATTCAATCAATTTTACCCACTGCTGAGCTTCTGATATTATCAAATATCTGATCTATCTTTGTGCATTTACTAAATAATTTAGGAATATGATATTGACTGATTATAAATTATTTTGAAGCACAGAGAGTTTATAGTTATATTAAAATTTCTCAAGCTGAGAAAAACTTCTTCAATTGTCGGGAAGATATGAGTAACATGTGACTTAATAAGGCATGAAAGATGACTTTTAGATAAAAAAGCTCTACCTATGCAAAACGTCTTTTTTAATATGTTTCTGTGTTATACCAAGGTTCTAATCTACATCTCATTTGCCTACTCTAAGTTTTCAGACTAGCCTACTGTATTCACAAAAAAAAGAGGCAGGAAAACCTTATATAGGGACTATCACTTCAATTCTTTCAATAAATAGATGGCTGAGGAATAAAAAAAATGCACATCAAGCAGATACAAAAGATAATGGGCTTGAGATTTGGCTGAGGTGTACAGCTATAGTCAGAAGGGAGAGGATGAGCTTACACCTACTGAGAAGTCTATCTATCCTATATGTCTTTCTATACAGCTTTTGTATTGGCCATACAATAGGCAACCTCAATAAAATGTGTTCTTTAATTTTTTCTTATCCTACAAAGAAGAAAACTGTTCAGTGCCATTAGTAGGGGATATTTTCATTAGTGTGTACACATAAGAGACAAAATGATCTCATCACTTACAGTGATTGTTCTTGCTGGACTTCATAACCTCAGACAGTATTTCCTATAAACTGTTGACTAGTATAGCTGTTGTGGTTTAGGCACAGCCAAGACCTGAGCACCATGTGGCCGCTTGCTCACTGTCCCCCCAGCACCAACAAATGGGAAGGAGAAGAGGGAGTAAAATACAAAACTCTGTGGGTTGTGGTAAGTAGAATTTAATACAACCACGCAAAAAGAGAAGTGAACAACAGTAATAACAACAACAGCAAGGAAACAATATATAAAGCAAGTGATATAAACCACACAGACCAAGTTAGCTCTGAATCAATGGCACCAACCCAGACTGAGAGTGCCCCATCCTGGCCCCAACCCTTATGTAGCAGCCATGACATCAGTATGGTATTGAATATCTCATTGGCTGGTTTGGTTGTCTATCCTGGCTGTGGGCCCCTCCCAACTTCTGGTGAAAATTAACTCTATCCTAGCAGAACCCAGGGCAATACCCAAGTGATAAAATATTACCTTATTTCAGTGTGGACAGAGTAAAGGTAAGTATCATTAAAGTCCAGTCATTGTCTTACCTCTTACTTGAATTCTTTCTCTGCTTTAAAGAATTAAATTACATCTGACCTTGTCCTCCAGAAAAATAGGTATAGGTATATGTATAAGTATAGGTATAGGTATAGGTACTTATTCTTAGATCATTGAAGTGCTGGGACCTGGGCCACAAGTTAGAGCTAACCTGTGAATAAGTCACAACCCAACAGTGTGTTTTGTTCCCCAAATGGCTTCAGGCCCCAGAGGCCCTGCGTTCCCCCTGGTGGTCACGGTTGGTGTGGTGAGGGAATCCAGAACTGTATCAACCAGGAACCAATGAGTTTGAAGAGAGTTCCTGTTGAAGAGAGTTCTTGTTGTGGTCAGTTGGAGGAGTGTCTTGTTGGGACTGGTTGCAGTTTGCTGAGCGCTCGCTCTCTGTGGTGTGTTCCTCATTGGCTGATTCAAGATGGAGAAGAGCAAAAAGATTAAGATATGCTGAGGGGATGTTGTTGACTTTGGTGTTGATCTGTGTAAGAAGAGAGCTAACAGCACAAAATTTGCATAGTCAGCAGGATTGTTTGAAGAAGAAACAAAATAAAGGACAACAGAATCTAAGATATGCTAAAGGGGAGCAGAATACTTTGTCTTTAATGCTACCTATGAGTTGAATTTGGCAGCTCAATGTTTCGTATTAATTCTTCTTAGGGTGGCAACCTAAAGAGCTTCTTTTTCTTATAGATTTTACAATTCTTTCCAGTTTATATCCAGGCACCCAGCAAATAGTTGGAAAATTAAGACAGTGTCCTGAGGCAGGGCAGCCCAGCATAAGTTCCTACTTTAACGTTCAAACTGAAAGATTGTTAGGATAATGCATTTGAAATTAGAAATTTGAAATCTAATTTGAAATTAGATTTATGATGCCTATACACACTTAATTCTGACTCCACACTCACATGTATAATTATTTGTGTACGTACTACTTTTGAATTCATTGATATCCTTGACAATAGCATAGGTTGAAAAAAGTTCAGTGGAATGGGCAGCCCTAGCAAGCATAAAGAAGGAGCAGATGATGTTAAATTCAAGGTATTATAAATTCATATCTACCACTTTCAAATAAAGAGATTTTGATAGGAGCTGCTAGAAGGAAGAGATGTAAAATGAAATTTTCTTTAGAGTAAGGAAAATACAATACACTTACAATTCAAAAGTCAAAACCAATGTTGATAAAGACTTAAGATAGAGAAAAAAAAATCTATAAGAAATACAGGAAACATTGTTCACAGGAACAGATTATGTTTTCCCTTCCTCAACAGAGAATTAATAGCTGAATGCTGTAATGAGATTTTATTTTACTAAGACTTCATTACATTTTCAAGACGTGCTACTACAGAACATTTATTAGCACATTATGAAGTATTATAAATAATTGAAACTAAACTGCAATTGTCAGTGGAATAAGTGCTTGTGATTCATTATTATTACTCTTTTTTTTTTTCTTCCCCCACTCAATGGTCCACAAAATTCAAGAGTTTTCATTAAATGAAACGTTAACATTTGAGTGATGCAATTCTGCTGGGCAAAGTAGCATACATTTTGGAAATCCTAAACGTGGGGAGAAGAATGGAAGGGATGCCCTGTGGCATGTCCCTTAGGATGGGTGCCCCTCAGCAAGTTCTGATCACTGCAAGTGACACAAAAAAGCTCTAAGGACTGTGCAAAAAAAAAATACTGCCCCAGCTGTTCTCCCTTGTGTCAATGTCCCATCCCACAATATTTATTAGAGGGGAGAATTCTTCATATTTTGATATTCAGAAAGCCATCTTTACCAGAAAGACAATAACTTGTGTATCATCCTGATATCCAGACTGGTTCAGCCAATCCCTAATTTACTTTAGAGAGTCAATCAATATTTTGTATAATGTAGAGTGATGTTTTTAGTTTTGATAAGCAAATAATTGCCTTCTGAATCACTTCTTAAGCTCTGAATATAAAACCACCGTATCATTTATTGTTTCAGTTCAATAAGCAACTGTGCTTGAATTGGTCATTGATTAAGCAGAGCTTTTGTCTTAGATTACAATAGAAACTTGATTGCAGCTACTATTTTAAAGGAGCAACAGCAATCTAATCAGCTCTTTCATTCCTATAAATTCCAACGTGATTTGGTATCCAACACAAACATGACCATGACTATATTTTCCAGTGTTTCAAATGAGCATATTTTATTGTTGTATATGCTGTGAAAACTAATTCTGTGGTATTGCAGAACCACTTACCAGGTAATAGTTCTGCTTTCTCAAGTGTTACACCTGCAAGCCACCTGAAAATCAGAGTAATTGTAGAGAAAATGTACTATAAACCTAGGGTATCCTCTTAGAGTGTCCCATAGGCACACATATCAAAGTGTTTCCCATACGTGAAAATTTATGTACAGTGCAAGTGTAAGAGATGAAAATCTTCTACATCCACCAATATATATGACATCAGTAACAAGAATAATTTACATGTAAATATACTTCTATTTTCAGCTTCATTTATTGAAGGGCTTAATCAATGTTATTAGAAATATGTTAATTCTAATGAGAATTTTACTTTCTACAAATATTTATTTCACAAAAAAGGAATGCTAGCTTTTGATGGTGTGTAACCTGAACAGCACATTGATGTTGAAAGGTAGTTTGGAATAGTAGGTCCAATTTTAGGGTAAGGTAGAAACCTTTTTTTTTAACAATTTTATTAGAGAGGTGTTAATATGAAAACAAGTTTTATCTTTTAATTCTTTCAAATTCAACTGCTTCTGATACTTTTGCTGTAACACAAGTCAGGTCTGTCTCTGTCATCAAAATTAGTTGCTGTGAAAATGATTATCATATCAAAACTCATGATTATGACCTCAGGTGAGGAATAATCAGAAGGAGCAGATAAACTCTTGTGGCTACGAGATGTCATTAGACGGGCAGGAGAAAGCCTTGAGGAATGACTTTATATGTTTTTAAGATGATAAGATTTAATTGAAGATCCATTGATCTATTTGTCTTCTCCTGGAAAGGAAGATTATCTTCAGGTGTTCCACAAATACAGTGTAAAATCCCCTAGAAGGAACGTAGCTTGAGCAGAAACATTAAAAAAAAAAAAAGTATAATATGAAGAAATCTTTACACGATGTAAATCAAATACTTTTCTTACTGGAGTGGTACATTTGTTTGACCCTCTGCAGCTGTTTGATCATCAGGGATCCTGAGTACAAATCTTTGTGTAATCTGCAAACCAAATCAGTCATCCAAAGAACAACTGCAGTGACTAAAACTTTGCATGAATTCCCATCACTCACAGAAGAATCCTGGATCAATGCAGATTATAAAGAGAAATATAATCCACTCTGCAAAGAACAATATATTTTTGTTAGCGCTGGTTACATGTAAAAAAATACATTCTTTATTCCCTTCCTAGAATGCTGAAATTTCACTATTCAAGAACTACTCATTTCTGTGAGACCACTATGAGGGACTTCCACTGTCTGTTTCTCTCAATGGTATATTGAGAACATTTCAAATTGCAAAATAAAGAACTTAATTGTTAAAGGACTAAAAATGTAGTCATGAATCCTGAAGAAGAGTTGAGAATGGAGGAATGAAGTTGGGCATGGGGAGAAGGGTAGGAGAAAGGTAGTTTAGGGTCTTTTGTCTTTGTTTCTCATCATCCTACTCTATTTTTATTTCTTTTAATTGGCAATAAATTAAGTTAATTTTTCCCAAGTCTAGTGTATTTTGCCCATGACAGTAATTGGTAAGTGATGTCCTTGTCTTTATCCAGGAACTTTTCCATCCTATTTTGTCCCCCCATCCTGTTGAGGAGGGGGAGTCGTAGAGCAATTGTGTGGGTATCTAGCAGCCAGCCAAGGTCAATCTACCACATTTAGGTATTTAACCTGAAAAAACCCAGACACTGTTTACATACCTTCGATCACTAGGATATTGCATGCATCCTTCACGGGTCTTGCCACAGGCTAACATATCTGTCTGATTTTTATCACCTCTGACCAATTTTGAGAGCACAAGTGAGGTTGAACAATGACTGCATACTGCTATATCTGAAACCATTTGCCTCCTCTGAGATACAGAAGATAAGAAGGAGAAAGGGGACAAACAAGAGTGAGGAAAACATAAAAAGAGAAGGGAGCTGGCTGTTGCTTCTTTTGCTGTGTGATCTAAACCTCAACGTCTGATGTCATTCAAGGCCACCCATTACTGCCATGCTAGTGAATATGGCCTCTGACCACTACTTCAGAAAGGGAGACTCGCCTCATTTCTTATACCTTTATTTGGCTACCCTGAACACCCTGTGTAATCTCGAATGGCCCTGGGCACACATATGTGTCCAACCAAATCATGACCCTGCTCTTTATTGACTCGAATGGGAACGCAGGCATCTAAGACAAATTTATGTATCTTAACCTTCAACTGACTCCCACTCCTACATTTAGCTATGTTAGTCTCAAACTTAATTCTACTTTCATAAATCTACCTGTAGCTTTCCTGACACTGGCCAGATTCAGTCCAGAAACTGTTTAACTGCGTTACCAGGGCACTAAATCTCCTCGGTTTGAAAATGGATTTCTTCCCTACCATTGCCTTCATCCTTTTCCTTTTCACCTGCATGGCTATAGATACTGCTGCAAATAGCCGTCTTGGCTCAGGGTCAGGAAAATATGGCAAATTAGATTCACACATCCAGACCTCTCACTATGTGGGCAGAGTAAAAGTGTGACTCACTGCTCTTGTTAGTATATATGTGCTCATTATCAAAACCAAAAGAGAGAATGTTTTGATTCTGACATGGTGGTGCAATGGAGCAAAAATCCTTTATTATATATTTATTATCCCTTATTATACTTTCAGAGTTAAAAATCCTTCATTGCTCTTGTAAGAAAGCCTTTTTGCTGTTTTCAGCAGGCCATTATTTGCGTTAAGAGAAATTTTTATGCCAAAGCCAATGAAACCTGAGCATTGGAAATAATTTCTCAGAATAGCCACTGAAATCCGGTTTCTGTAATTATAAGCTTAGACTTGGAACAAGCTATTTTTAACAAGATAGTTCAATAGAATAGTTATCTATTAATTTAAAAAAATGAAATATAATGCCTCGTCTCATAATAAATTAGATGCTCTGTATCTTATGAAGAAAGAATGAGGAATATAAATAAAACCATCTACAATTGACAGAAAAAATTAATATGTTTCTAAAAACATAGCATGCAGGTACATCCAATGAAATCTATATAAGTGGAAAGCCATGATATGGCAGGTGCCATTATTCTTTCTCACCCATCAGTTCAGCTTTTGGTTTGTATTAGAAGTTGTATCTATGTAACTTGCTAAGAGAAAAGAAAAAATCTTTTCTGCTGCATTTTTATTGCTGTTGCCTTACATTTAGAAAGGATTTAGTTAAATTCTATTTCTTCCAGTGTCTGTGTCATCAATAGCATCGTACCTAAACTGTAATTTAGAAGGCCACTCAGTTGCACATCAGAAACGAGTATAGCTCAGCACATGCTCAGGCCAACCACAGAAGGAAATGGTGTTATATAACAGCAGGAGAAGGTATACTTTTCCTTCATATCTTTTATGATGGAGTTGTATGACAAGAAAGCTTGAGATTGTAAAGGTTTTATTATCTCTGGTTGATTTTTCTAAATTCGCTGTTAGTGGGAAATAAGCATTTTGGGTAAATTTAAACTTATCACAATACCACTTCTACAATCAGGTTTCTGAACATATCTATGTTATAACCCTTCATGCAAATATTTTTTTTACCATAATATCCTAGCTAAGAGAGACACTCAACACACTTACTTGACATTATCTTCCATGTCCATTCACAAATTAATATCAGAGTTGTCTTTGCAACCTCTTCAGTTTCCTACTACACCCCTGCCTCTGCCAAGCTCATTTAAGGACAATAAATGGACTTGCCCAATTTGTGCCAAATTGTTTACATGATTCCGGAATTTCCTTTGTTCCCCTTTAAGCAGTTTCAGAGAGAAGCTGTCATGTGCAGATGCAATATTGCCACAAAAGTTTGAAGTAACCAAACAAACCTGTAAGTAATCCTAAAGTTACAGTTCATCACCATTCTCCAATTTCAGTTTTGAATTTCAACTCCTAAAAGTTGAAACTTTCCACAACATACATGAAGAGTGTGGGATAGCAGAAAGAGGGAACATGGCAGCAGCTGTAGGTCAGAACTGAGGAGCTCTGTTATCAGCTCAGGAGCTGGGACCTCATTTCCTGAGGATGTAATGGAAGTGGGTGTAGTTCAGAGCTTGTGCTTAATCTCCTATTGCTGCAGCTGTGCTTCTACCAGTGCTGTTTAAAATTAGCGTAGGCATGTCCATATAAACATATATGTGTAAACGTGTAAGTTTTATGTAAAGTAATTTAACTGAAGACCATTTACTATTTGTGAAGATAGTCAGAAAGGTGCTGACACATGACTTAACTGAAGAATCTTTGTGCCTGTTCATTTTTAATTTCTATTTAAAAAAAAATTTTTAAAAATCTCAATCAACAAAACCTCTAGGTTACTGTAAAAAAAATGTTAGGAACTGAACTTCGTTCCTGTTTGGAAATTCCAAACCTGCAATATTACAATTCTTACTCATAAGTATGTCCTTTAGTTTCAATACTTTAAGTTCACAGATGACCACAAATTCAACTGCAGAGAATTGTCTTGGATTTATGCATATGTAACTTTTTGGACCTTTTACACTTATTCCTTCATGCTGAAGTGACTGTGAGGAGAGGAGAGAAATTTTCTTTTCTTTGTCTCTTCTTGCACACTTTGCTTTAATATCAGATATACATTCCATTTAAATATGAAGAGAGACATTTTTATTTGTTTGGCTGTATGTATGAGTTATGTATGTAAGCCCAAGAGTAGAATACAGCCTTAATTACCAATTTCAGATCTCTAATTTTATTATTGACTTTTTATTTTACCTTAGAATCCATCATATCAAATCTAATACTTGAGTAAAACTTATGCCAATATATTCATTTTGCTTTCATAACCATTGAGCCTTTGCTTTCAATGTTTTATGTTCCACTAAATCTGTTAATAAATGTAACCTTCTAGCTTTATTTGGAGTCTCTTTTTCTATTTTTAATAATTGTATTCTTTGTTCCCCTGATAAATTGAATGCATTCATTACTATTCTTTTTCTAGCAGACAACTACACTTTTGCAACTTCTATAACTGTTCCTGATCTTTATAAAAGTGCATCAGTTTTACCAAATAAATCATTATGACTGTCTCAGCATGTGTTGTTCTATAAAAGGAACAAAGCTATGCCTCAAGTTTTCTAGCATTCTTCCCTTCTTAGAGTCCACCTTTCACTATAGTTTGCAATTTCCATTTTGTCTTTTTGTCTTAAATTGTTGGATTGAAGCAAAATATTATTTAGAACCTAGATGTCGTCCATCTCTGAGCTGTTACACTCTAATTAGAAATATAGTTTAGGAGTTCAACCACTCATTACAAACAAAATAAAATAAGCAAATTTGAGAGCTGCCATCACATAACAAGACCAGAGATAGTTAAGCAGAGTAGAATTTCCTAACTTCTCTACAGCTGCTCATGGCTTGGGTGGACGTATGCTTCCCTGGGTAAAAAAACTGGCTGGATGACTGAGCCCTAAGAGTGGTGGTGAATGGGGCTAAATCCAGTTGATGGGCAGTCACAAGCAGTGACTGCAGTATTCCCCAGAGCTCTGTACTGGGGCCAGTTCTGTTTAATATCTATATCAATGATCAGGATGAGAAGATCGAGGGCACCCTCTGTAAGTTTGAAGATGACACCAAGTTGGGTGGGAGTGTTGATCTGCTAAGGGTAGGGAGACTTGGCAGAGGGATCTGAACAGGTGGGATCAATGGATTGAACTTCAAGACAAAGTGCCAAGTCCTGCACTTGAGCCACAACAACCCCATGCAATGCTACAAGCTTGGGGAGAAGTGGGTGGAAAGCTGCCTGGCAGAAAGTGACCTGGGGGTACTGAGAGACAACCCATTGAACGTGAGCCAGCAGTGTGCCCAGGTGCCCAAGAAGTCCAACAGTATCCTGGCCTGTATCAGAAATAGTGTGGCCAGCAGGAATAGGGAAGTGATTTTCCCCCGGTACTCGGTGCTGGTAAGGCCACACCTTGAGTATTGTGTTCAGTTTTGGGCCCTTCACTACAAGAAAGACATTGATGTATTGGAGTGTGCTGGAAGAAGGGCAGCAAAGCTGCTGAAGGGTCTAGAGAACAAGTTTTATGAAGAGTGACTGAGAAAACCGGGGTTGTTTAGCCCATTTGTTTTTACTTTCAAAAAAGGAAGCTGGGAGGAGACTTTATCACTCTCTACAACTTGAAAGGAGGTTGTAGCAAGGTGGAGGCCACTCTGTTCTTCCAAGTAACAAATAGGATAGGACAAGAAGAAATGGTCCCAAGTTGCACCAGGAGAGGCTTAGGTTGGATATTAGTAAAAATTTCTTCACTGAAAGAGTTGCCAGACACTGGAATAAGCTGCCTAGGGAAGTGGTAGAGTCACCATCCCTAGAGGTATTTGCTTGTAGATGTGGTGCTTAGGTACATGGTTTAGTGGTGTCCTGGCAGTGCTGGGTTAATGGTTGGACTTGATCTTGAAGGTGTCTTCAAATATTATGTTGCCAGGCCTGCTGGATTTTTCAGTATATAACATAAAACACCTAATATATACCTTATTTATCCACTAAATTGCACATAACTAAAGCTGGGTTCATTAAAATGCGTTACAGTCATATCTTATAGGTACACAGTAGATGTCTGGAAGAAAACCCACAATATTTGCAGCTATTCACAAATGAGTCTCAATCATTGTTTACACATCCTTATTTTCATGAAAGTAAAGGGTTTGTCCTTGGACATTTTGCCTAAGCTTCAAACATATGGAATTAACTTAGTTCTAAAATAAGACCTAAAAAAAAAACCTATTCACCATAAAAATATAAATTTAGCTAAAATTGTGAGGTAACTAAACTATCTGATGAGTAGAAGCAAATGGGATAAAGTAACACACATTATTAAACCCCAGACTTTCAAATGCAAGACTACTGGACAAAAGTTGTTAAATATAGATTGTTTTACTCAAATCACAGCAACAATTTGTGTTCAGTGGCTGAGCAAGCTGTCCATTTTGTTCTGATAAAGATATCAGAATCCTACAATGCAAAAATTCAAAGGCCCATTGTTGTGGTTTAAGGT
>VYZX01016094.1:2745-18097 GCA_013401335.1 Brachypteracias leptosomus | reverse complement strand
GGAGAGGAGAGGAGAGGAGAGGAGAGGAGAGGAGAGTTCACCTCACTTGACCTGCTGGCCACACTTCTTTTGACACAGCCCCAGATACAGTTGTCTTTCAGGGATGCAAGTATTCCTAAATCCTTCTCTGCAGGGTTGCTCTCAATCCATTCATCACCCTGTCTGTACTGAATGAGGTCCATGCAAGCTTACTCCTCAATCTTGTCAAATTTCCTCTGAATGGTTTGTATTCCCTCTAGTAAACTGACTGCATCACTCAGTTTGGTGTCCTCTGCAAACTCACTGAGGGTGCATTCAACCTCAGTGTTTAAGTCATTGATTAATATAATAGTATTGGTCCCAGTATGGACCCTTGCTACTGGTTTCTACTTGGATATTGAGCTATTGAGTGTAAGTCTTTGGAGGCAATCACTCAGCTAATTTTTATCCATCTAAGATTCCATTAATTAAACCCCTTATCTCTCCAGTTTAGCAGCAAGACTGTTCTAGGGATGGTTTCAAAGGCCTTACAGAAGTCCAGGTAGATGACATCTGTATCTCTTCCCTTGTCCACTGATGCAGTCACTCTTGTAGAATGCCACTACATTAGTCAGACATGATTTGCCCTTGGTTTGCTATCCCTAGTCACTTCCTTCCATTCCTTGTATTTCAAGTTATCTTCTAGGAGGATCTGTTCCATATTTTTACTGGGCACAAAGGTAAGACTGACTGGCTGGTAGTTCTCAGAGTCCTCCTATTTTATGCTTTTTTAATATGAGTGGGATATTTTTTCTCCAGTGAGTGGGGACTTCGCCTGACTGCCATGACTTTTCAGCTATGATGGAGAGTCACTGGCAACTACATCAGCCAATTCCCTCAGGACCCTGGAAAGCATCTTGTTGGACTGATGAATCTCATGGACTTATATATGTTTAGGTTCTTCAGGTAGTCTCAAACTTGATCTTCTATGATGGGAGGGACTTCAGTCCCCTAGTTGCTGTCTTAAGTTTCATGTGCTTGAGAGATGTGAAGAGATTACCATTGAAAACAGGAAATATCTTCATTAATGATCTGGATGATGGGACAGGGTGTATCCTCAACAAATTTGTTGATAATACAAAACTGGGAGATGTAGCTGATATCCCAGCGGGTTGTGCTGCCATTCAGAGGGATCTTAATAGGCTGAACAAATGAACTGACAAGAACTCCTTCAACAAGAAGTGTGAAGTTCTGCACCTGGGAAGGAACAACTCCAGATATTACTATATGCCTGGGACCACCTGAAGTGCTGGGGCCTGAGCTGTGGGCCCTGAGTTGGAATTGACCTATGGATGAATCACAACCCAGCAATGTGTTTTGTTCCCCAAGTGGTTCCCCAATGCCCCAGAGACAGAACCTGACCCACCCGTGTGAGATCCTGCCTTCCCCCGGGTGGTCATGGTTGGGGTGGTGGGTGAGGCTAGAGCTATATTAACCAGGAACTGAATCAGTCTGAGAAGAAGTGGGGACTGAATCAGTTGGAGAGAAGCAACAGAAGAGAGAAGAAGCAACAAGGAGCTGATCAGCTTGAAGAGAGTTCCTGTTGAAGAGAGCTCGTGTTGGGGCCAGCTTGCTGAGCTCTCTCTCAGTGGTGTGTTCCCTCTTGGCTGATTTGAGACAGAGAAGAACAAATAGATAAAGAATAAAAGATGAAAAGATGGAGGTATGCTGAGAGGATGTTGTTGAGTTTGATGTTGGTATGAGGATGAAGAGAACTAGCAGCACAAAACCACACAACTGGAAATTAGTTTTGCAGAAGAGGCTCTGGGTTTCCTGATGGACAACAAGTTGAACATGAGCCAGCAGTGTGTCTTTGTGGCAAAGGCGGCAATGACATCCTAGGCTGCATTAGGAAAAGCGTTGCTAGCAGGTCAAAAGAGGTCCTTTCCTTCTTCTTAGCAGTGCTGAGGCCAAACCTGGACTACTGTGTCCAGTTCTGAGCTCTCGAGTACAAGAGACAGGAACATACTGGAATGCATCCAGGGAAGGACAGTAAGATGTTGAAGTGACTGGATTATCTCTCCTATGATGAAAGGATGAGAGAGCTAGGACTGTTCACTTTGGAGAAGACAAGAGAAGAGAGGAGAAGGCTCAAGGGGATCTTGTTAAAGTATATAAATACCTGAAAAGAGGGTGCAAGACAGGCTCTTTTCAGTGGTCTCCAGTGACAGGACCAGAAAAAATGGGCATAAAATGAAACACAGGAGGTTCCATCAGAACATCAGGGAACACTTTTTTACTGTGAGGGTATCTGAGCACTGGGACAGATTGCCCAGGGGCATTGCGGAATCTCCATCATTAGAGTTATTCAAAAGCCATCTGGATGTGGTTCTGGAAAACTGGCTTTAGGTGTCCCTACTTGAACAGAGGGGGTTAGACCTGACAACCTCCAGTTTCCTTCCAAGCTTAGCCATTCTGTGGGTCTATGAGGTTAGACGTTAAAGTTTCAGTTATGCTTATTTGAGGGTGGAAGGGAGAAGGTGGAGGAGGAAGGATAGATACTTGAGGATTTTCATAATATGCCTGAAGAGGCAGGTCTACACACAACCAAAAAACTTTAAAAGGGTTGATACCTTATAAAGGAATGGTTGCTTTTCTCTCATATCAAGATTCTCCATCTCCACAGATTATTTTCACAACCAGACCTGTGAAGTTAAAAATACCTGTAAATGTCATAGTTAAAACATCAATTCCTTTAATAGAATCATAGAATTATAAAATGCTTTGGGTTGGAAGGGGCCTTTAAAGGTCATCTAGTCCAAACCCCCTGCAATAAGCAGGGACATCTTTAGATCAGGTTGTGCAGAGCCCTATCCAACCTGACCTTGAATGTTGCCAGGGATGGGGTATCTACCAGGTCTCTGGGCAACCAGTGCCAGTGTTTCACCACCCTCATTGTAAAATATTTCTTCCTTATACCTAGTCTAAATCTACCCTCCTTTACTTTAAAACCTTTACCTCTTTTCCTATTGCTATAGTCTGTGCTAAAAGGATTGTGTCCATCTTTCTTATAGCCCTCCTTTAATCACGGAATCACGTNAGGTGGAATAGAGAGGTAGAATCACCTTCCTTGACCTGCTGGCTACTCTTGTTTTGATGCAGCCCAGGATACAGTTGGCCTTCTGGGCTTCAAGCACACATTGATGGCTCACATCTACCAGTAGCCCCAAGTCCCCCTCCACAGGGCTGCTCTCAATCCCTCAATTCCCCAGCCTGTATTGATACCAGGGATTGCTCTGACCCAGGTGCAAGACCTTGCACTTGTTGAATCTCATGAGGTTTACATAGGCCCACTTCTCAAGATTGTTCAGGTCCCTCTTGATGATATCTCATCACTCAGGCATGTCAATGCACCACTCAGCTTGATGTCATCTTCAGACTTTTGAGAATGTACTCGATCCCACTGTCTATGTCATTGATGAAGATATTAAACAACACCGGTCCCAGTATGGACCCCTATGTCACCGATCTCCATCTGGACTGTGCTGTTGGCCACTACCCTCTGGATTTGACTGTCCAACTAATTCCTTATCCACAGAACAGTTTGCCCATCAAACCCATATATCTCCAGTTTAGTGAGAAGGATGTTGCAGGGAACTATTTCAAAGGCCTTACAGCAGTCTGGGTAGACACTGTCCTTTGTCCACTGATATAGTCACTCAATCATAGAAAGCCACTAGGTTGGTCAGGTAGGACTTGGCCTTGCTGAAACCATGCTGGCTGTCTTGAATCACCTCCCTGTCTTCCATGTGCCTTAGCATAGCTTCAAGGAGGATCTGTTCCATGATCTTCCCAATTTTTAATTTTTAATAATTGTTTTATATGCTACTAAAGGACTGGCAAGGCAGATCAGATGACTTGTTTTGTGCTTTCTCTTCTTTTATACTATTTTTTTACAAGTTTTGCCTGTGTTGCTAGGTTGCTATGTCCTAGAATTTTACAGGCTTTTATTAAATGAGTAAATGGTTCAGCACTTTTTCTGTGTCTAACACTATCACCACTCTAATGAAATCATACAACAGCAGGTGAAAATGCTGCATAAAAAAGCACAGTGTGAATAGACCATCTCACTCCAGCTTCACACATCTTTCAATGCTGTTTATAATAAGATAAAGGATAGACTTTGGGAGGTCAGACACGTTGATTTGGTCTCATGACTGTGATTAGTATGTTGGCTAGTGTATGATCTTTGTTAAACAGAAAGATACAAAATGCAGCTCACTTTAGAAAATCACTGTGGGTGGTTGAAGACAGATGTACTTTCAGAATTATATGAAGCACACTCATAGATCATGTAGTCAGGTGGCTGTGCAGATATTTGCAGAGGTACTCACACAACATGTCTATTAATCTCAAGGTCTTTTTCATTAAGCTGGGTACTGTGTTGCATAGACTGTTCTGATGAAGTAACTGTGTACAGGAATGTGCACATTAAAGTGGAAGACTTATTGAAAACTCAACCTTTTCCCTCATGACTGAACCCCCTTAGGTTTGCGTGGAGCTGCAAAGGTTCAAGTAAGGAAAGCAACTTGATATTCATTTTGTAGGAATAAGAGATATTTAAGTAGCTGTATGCATTTTCATTGATAAAATTGTAGTTTGAATAAGCAGGTTTTAACTCTTTGTAAAATATGCCCTTTTTTATCTTTCAAAGTTCATGCTGGTGGAAAAGCAGTATCATGGGGTGCCTCATTATTGGTCACAGGGTATTGTCTTATTTAAGTAGCAGAAAGGTGGACCTTAACACATCTCTCCTCTTCATCCGTTCACATCTAAACCCACACACTTTTCCTTGGCAAGTTCTTCATGTCTCATGTCAAAGAATCAGATCACACTTCATTATATGTGCTTCTTCATCGTTGTCTTATCTGCTGTGATTTCTCACAGTGATCACTGTTATGATTTTGAACCATCTTCATGACAGGTCTTCTCAAGTCTGTCTATGTTAGTGTTAAGGTTCTTTTGGGACTATTTTACCTCATTTATGTAGTTAATTGTATGGTACGCACTGAGGTCATTACTGGTGTGCTCAAGGCTATTCCTCTCCCACTGCTACCAAACATAAGTCACATACCAAAACTCCAGGTAGAGCACCCTAGGGCAAATGGGATGCACATCCCTCCAGCAGGTAGTGTTCTACACACATACAGGACTTCTTTAGCAATGACAAGAACAGCTGGGACACTTGGAAAAAAACAAAACCTCTGTCTTAACATCTGATAGGTATTTGATAGGTGCTCCATGTCAGGGAGAAGCCAGAGCAGGGCTGGTCCACAAAGAGTGATGAGCTGGGGGTTAAAACAAGCTGATCCTTGGTCAAGCAGGGCAGTAACCCCACCCTGGCAGCGTGCAGCCCGACAGCACCTACACAGGGGTAGCAGTGTCAGGATGGTCTCTGTGACTTATCTGGTCCCACCACATACTCACAACCAGAAGGCAAAGACAAGGAGAGGAATCAGGTCCCAGGTCATGCTGGGTTGTCCAGCACCAGATGAGACTGGGTGCTGCCCTGCCTACACTGTGGCTCAGACTTTGAGTGGGTGCCCTAGGCTGAGGTGCAATAGTGTTCCTGAGCCATGGATAGAGGACCCAGGTGAGGCTGGGTGGGCAATTGGGACTTCTGGGTATACTCACTAATGGCATGAAGCTCATTTCTGATTAGTACGTGATGGGCTTGTATGGTTCTAGAGCCATAATGAAACATGGCAAATCACACTCCAGTTATTCTGTCTCTGTGCCACTTCAGTTACTAAAGACATATCCATATCATGTAGTAGGAACCACTTGTTCCAGGTTCGAGAGGATACTCTGGGCACAAACACACTCAGGGCACAATATTGGTGAGAAAACAGTGAGATTTATTGTTCAGCGATAGTCGTGTGGAAGCGATAGTTAGTACAGTGTATTCCCCTTCAGAAGAAGTCTGCCCTATGCCAAGCGGCAGAGAGAGTGTATCCCTTTAAGAGCAGCCTGCTCAGTAACAGGCTGTGCAAAAGCGGCGAGCTAGCAAAGTGTGACGTGTGTTCCCGGTTAGTAGAATCTTACCAACCCCATTACTGGCGAAAGACTGCCAAAGCAGAGAGTAAATAGGAGGATCTGGATCATTGCAGAGAAAGAAGGAGATGAGGGATCGTACTGAGCGAGACAAGGTGTCCCTTGTATAACATGGTGCTCTCTCTCCGTCGCCCCCCCAGCTACCACATCTCGCCCCGGAGTTCGACCTTTATACTCTCAGAAAATTCTGGAAAAATACTGGCAAAACATCACCTCACCTGTGGCCAACGTGTGAGACGATGTTTGCAGGTGCATCATCTGCTTAACAGCAGCTCCCAGACTCCCACATGTGTTGTTCAGAACAACCTGTCTTCTCAGGGCTAAATCTGGAGTGTAACTCTCTCCCAAGGCCACATTCTCATGGCAAAGTCCAGCTTGTAATTTTCTATCCCTAACACACCACTGTAGGAGCAATGATTTATTTCCTACAGGCCATACAAAGACCTAAAAGAATTAGAGTTTATTAGGAGCATATAATAAATTTGAACTAAAAACTTTGAGGAAAACACATACTCAACTACTATTCCCTTAAGCCACCAAATACTTATATGGTCTCATAAGGATTTTTAGAGTATTATGTTAGATTAAGAACAAAGTAAGCAAGAGTTTTAGATGAGCTTATTTTTTAAAAAATATCCATTTTTATTACCTCTGTCATCTCTCTGGAAATATAATAAATTATAATTATAAAGCAAATATATAATGGGAGAAATTTACTTTTTTTGAACTTAATTGTTTTGGTTTAGGTTTTTTTTGCTTTGTTTTGTACAGCCAAATACTGAGACACTAGTCACAAAATTGATGGCTGATGACACTCCGATTTGAATGTTACTACGTGAATAACTGCAATGGCCTTTTATGTATTCAAAGACTGCAGTATCTATCTGTAGTTCTGTGGTAATAAGTCATGTAGTGTAAACTCTAATTCAGGCACAGTTCAAGCTAATGTAACAAGCCTTGTTTTCACTCTCCGACATTTTCTTGAATGATTTCTTTTGACATCAAATGACATTCCCTATTTCTTCAACACAGATGAGTTCAATTTTTAAAAGTAAGGATAAATTAGATCTTTTTTGCATCTTTATCTTCCTCTGATATGAATTCATTTGATATTTCCTACTTCCTTACATAGTCTTTTGTGGACGAGAAGCAACTCATTTAAGGACATTATGATAAAGGAAGCCAGAAACCTAAGCTTTTGTGGAGAAGGTAGAACCCTCATGGTAAGAACATCTAGAAAAAGGAGCAACTTGTGACTAATTTTCTTAATGGAACTTCCACAGTCTTCATAGAAAACTGAAAGCATTGCAGAGATCATGGACACATGGATCCATCAACACTGCAACTTTGTGCTTTATTTTTTAACCATCAGGTAAATGACATTATCATGATGTTTATGATGATTTCAGTGAGATCATTGGCATCTGATCTTCTTGTTTGTCATCTGTCACCTGAAATATATGCAGTGCAATGCATAATAACACTGTCTAGCTGTCTCAAATCTAGAATGTANGGAAGGAGGACAGGGGTATTTGTCGGTAAGACACTTGTCCTCCGAGCAACTGCTACATGTTCTGGAGCCCTGCTTCCTGGGACAGGCCCAACACCGCCTGCAGATGGGAAGTAGAGAGTAACAGCGTTTCTTGGTTTTGCTTCACGCACGCACGGCCTTGCTTTCTCTGCTGTTTATTAAAACTGATTTTTATCATAACCCACGGGTTTTTCTTTTCCATCTTATTCTCTCCCCCCTTGCCTTGCTGATAGAGGTTTGCTGGGGGGAGTGATAGAGGGACTGGGGGTGGGCACCTGTCACCCAGCCAAGGTAAACCCACCACACAGGTATAGAAATTTGTGTTGGTTATCACATCCAAATAAACAATATTGTCTCACCTAGAAAGGCTGTTAGCAAGGCATAAATTCTGAAAGCCAACTCATGCTCAAGAGAAGATCAGGAAGATTGAAAAACAAAAGGGAGAAAGAGAACACTTTCAAATGAAAATCAAATCCTTTTTACAGGTCAAGTCCTTCTTACATGTGCATAGTATGCATAGTGAAACCGTGATACCTGAAGGAGGACAGGACATTTTCAACAAGATTAGCTGAGAGTAGGTACAGTCATGTTTCACAGCACAGGTAGAGAAGCCACTCTTACTTTCTGGGGCCATGTGGAACTTCTCAAAACCCAGATTAGATGAACTTCAGGCTGTGGCTTTGGGGCAGATTCCTCAGAGAAAGGCAGACAACATAGCTATAAATCATTTGGGTTTAGCACTTAAAAGTGCCTGAGAAATCAAAAGTACTTCAACAGGTATTCTTAGACCAATATAAAAAAAACCATGGCCACTGTCACCTCTCTCCTAGTTTGAAAGCTACTGTAGAAATTGTATGGAAGGTGGTACTGAATAGCTTAAAGATTCATACTTCTCCACACGGTCAAAATAGTCTCACAATGCTTATTTTTTTACAGATTTGTGGTTTGAATGCCTGTGGGCATGACTGACCTCATAATTCTTGAATTGCTGAGTACTTACTGGTAAAGAGCCCACCCAAAGCTCTGCAAGTGATTTACATCTGTTTACCAGTTACCTACTACTCCAGAGAGGGATCCATGCTATGGTGGATTTGCTGTAGGATTTAGGGGAAGGATGGACACAAAGACAATTTGACTTCGTCTATTCCTTGCTGGTTAGCTCACAGGTAGAATTTTAGCTAGTATTTGGACAGTAATCCTGGGCAATTGAAGTCCTAAGACCCTCAAAGAAAGTGCTTAAGATTCAAGAGCACAGAAATGCTCTTGAGACACAGTCAAAGGACAGTAGTAGAGGGCTCCTCCTAATTTTATGAAGAGAGATTACCAATTCAAATACTTTACATCTAGAAATTTCTTGAGATAGGAGTTGTCTACCCAGAGTCTTCAACTGTAACATTGCCTTTTATGTATAACTCAAGTCTTGACATATTTACACAGTCCAATTTCCTAGCGTAATTCTGCTAAAGCCAAGAGTTAAATCAACGTGAAACATGACTTCTCCTTTGTGTTATGCATTTACTGATAGAAATGTATATCTGTATTACCTATTCATATAGCATAGTAGGTCTGTATTACAACACATTTGTTTGAAAAAATACTTCAAAATAAGTGAAGATATTAACTGTTTTTTAAAAGTCATTTGCAATTGTGGAGCACTGCAGAAACGAACACTTTTTAGAGGAATTCTAGCATAATTTACCAGCATTTTCAGCAAATGCATCTTGCCATTACATTTATGGTATACCTGAAAAACAGGACTGTGACAGTTTAATGCAAAAGCAATTATACTCTATGCTAGAAGTACTAAAAGTGTTTTCCAGTGGAGGAGGAAATAGTAAAGATACTAGCATTTTAATAAATTCAGTGCATTTTTTCCTTAGATCTTCAATATCATCTGTCAAAAAAACTACAAGAACCAACCATATCATTTGGTTGTTTGTAAAAAGTATGATTTTTATGTATAATTTTAGCTTGTAAACCCCTGATTTCTTTTCTTACAACAATGCAGACTTCGAAGGTAGTTTGAAGCCTGTAACAATAGGTTTGGTTTTAGTTACTTGTCTCTCATGAACCTTTTTAAAAGCACTCTACAGACTCTGACGGCAGCCTGTGCAGTAAAAGGTTTTCCTCTCTCACAGGCCAGTTCTCATTCTTCCTGGTTTCCTTCACTTCTTTTCACTCATCAGTTTATTCTACTTGGTACCAAAGCACTCACTATCTGATTTCCAAATCTCAGCTATTACCATGTTAATTCTCTGTAGTTCAACACTTAAACATCAAGAATGTTTAAGAAACCTTAAGAGACCAAGCTCTACTTCGTCTTTATATAGACACAATTGGTTAAACTTTTAGTAACAAAAATTGACAGCGGAAATTCAAAGCCCCATTAAGCACATAAACATCAGCAATTTTACCTGAATGCAAAATTCTTTCTGTAATTTGTTTTCCCATTCTTCAGCTCACCCACTCAAAGTAATTAGATACAGCCTTTTTGCTTCTGAAGTTTCAGTGGCACTATGTTTTTAACACATGTATTAAAAAACGCAAGTTTTTTAATTAATTGATTGTTTTTCTTTCTCTTCCACTTTAACCTCTGCTCTCTCATTGCTAAAGGAGTATCTGTAAGCTGAGAGTCACGATCAAGCAGAGATATAACAATCCGAGTTATACTAACAGCCTTCTGATGCCAAAATTGCTATAGCAGAATATCTGAGTTACTTTGACATATCTCTCTGCTTTCACTGTGGCTTTCCAAAAGATAAGATTTCAAGATAAGTGAATTACACTAATTACTACACATTGGAATATTGGGATGATATCTTCAACCACCACCCTAGTGTACTGTAAAATAACCACCATTAAGAAAAGATGGAAAAATGTCTAGATTGCACAATAGAGCCATTTATATGGTAGGTCTCTCTTACCTTCATGATTGTTAGATTTATTTACAGATATAAAGAAACCCTGAATTGTGTGCATTTTGGGGTGGTGTTCTGCCCTAACATAGACTGTTAAGATTCCTGATGTTATTGCTCATCTTGCAATAGAGAAGAAATCACAGTAGCTTTTCTTAATATACATTACCTTTCCATCTCCAGGTGTTTTTCAAATATAGTGTGTGAATGATAAGTTCTAATACTGTGAATTGATATCAAATAGTTCAATTAAGTTCATGCATAAGTATTTCTAAACAGAGCAATAGAGCAACAAATATTTCATTGTATTCAATCGCACTATTTTTTCCATGAATATTTAAATTTATTTTTTCATAGCATTCTTCATTTATCTTGAAATTTTGTTATCATTTCTCTATTGTGAGCTCACAGGAGTTTGACATATTTGACAGATCATATCACAAAAGCATTATTCTTTGAAAATTCTTATTTTTTTCATGAAATTACTTTCGTCATTGTCTTCACAAACTAATTAAAAGTTTTAGACATCATGTGAACTGTTTGGAAGCTTATGCATTTTACTATTTGACTTTGCTGCTCAGACACCAAATGAAATACCTAATTGATTTAGCTGTTACATTAAATTAGTAGCATTACTCTTACAGTCATATTTGTAATATTCATGTCTGATATTGCTTTAACAGAATCTTCTGTAAGGAATAGTGTCCAGCAATTTCTTACTACTCAGGACATAAGTAGATATATGTAAATGTTACAAAGCAAATTTTTTATCACACTGCCTCTCAGTTAATCTCAATTAATTGTTATAAGGTTGGAAAAAACACCTTTTGCTCTCTTCCTTTTTAGGCACTTACTTCCACAGAGAATTTCTTTGATAGCTTCTCCATCTTAAAACCTAATTCTGTTTTGATGATTTATTTCATGTACTTTGATAGAGAGTAATGATAAAACTTCACTTTTGCTATTTTTCTGAGTAGAAGGTGGTGTTGCATAATTTGTTAAATCTTATTACCACTTCATTTCCATCTGGAACAAGTTGTGCTTCTTCTAAACCATCTCTGAGGGTTCTTGTGCTGGTTCAGCCATCATCATTTTATGCTGCCATCAGTTGTCTGAGCACATAGGCTAACACTGAACTCAGCAACATCCCCTCAGAAGTCTTCTTTCAAATAATCTTGCCATAGGTTCCTGTGGGCCCAGCTCCTCTACTGCCCACTGTGGTACCAGCATTACCTGCTGGACACAACAGACAGAGATGACTCCCTCAGTGGCCCTTCACATAGAAAGACACCACCAAGAGAGCTCAGCAAGATTCAATTAGTACCAACAGAAGCCAAACACAAGTTAATCTGCTCCTGGTTGATATAGCCCTGGCCTCACCCACCACAACCACAACCACCTGGGAAAGGGTGGGGCCACAAAGACACAGGTGGGCCAGGTTCTGCCTCTGCTGCCTAAAGCCAGTGGGGGAAATAAAACACACTGCTAGGTTATTACTCATCCATAGGTCAAGTCCAACTTGGGGCTTACAGCCCAGGCCCCAGTACTTCAGTTCTCAAGGAAAAGTATCTAGATATTGTATTTTTAATATGAACTGGTAATTATTCATACCAGATGGGATATTCATCTGACCTATGTAAATTTTATACTGTGTAAGTTTGAGTCTTGGATTCCTATATGAATATATGAACATTATGAACAAGCAAAAAATTGATTCTGAGAAGAACATAAACTTTGTAGATAAACTCCATTCCTCAAGACTTGTCATTTAGAAATCAAAAATGTTAAAGTTAAGTAATAAGGTGTGTCTCATGTTCATTAGCTTGAATATGGGAAGGCAAAACATTTTAAATGTCAAAGAACAAACACTCTGGTACTGAGAAAGATTTAAATCATTGAAAGTAAATTGACTCCATTCAGGGAAAGACCAATTCCTTGAGAAGAATTCATAAAAATTATGTTTACAACTTCAAAAGGTAAGACTTTCAAGCAATTTTTTTCCTCAATGTCTTTCTATGTGGAGCAATGGGTGGACTCCAAACTAGAAATTGTAAAAGACATGTCATGTACTGAGGAATTAAACTTTTCTCCCTACCTTTCCAGATTTATGAGCTAGCCAGTTTAACTCTACGCTATAAGCAGTTGACTTGACTATGAGCAGTACTGCATTGCCGGCATTCCCGAAAGAAACCATTCTAGTACAGGTAGTAACATAAAGAGCATTCATTTTTTCATGTAACTAAGAATTATGAATTCCTTGGAGTTTCATTACTCATCTAAAGACACCTTGATGGGGTTACCACTGCCTCAGAAATCAAACAGCTTAAAAATGCCTGAAACTGCATATAAAATAATGGAAGTATTAAAAACAGTAGACACTGAAAAACATAGGCACAGGCTACAATAGGCAATCTGGACTCTTATGAATGTCTTAGACTCATAACATTTATTTATTTATTTAACATATCATGTTAAATGACCAAAGCTTACAACTTCTCTCTTAACCTTTTTCTACATCCCAGAATGCAAGAAAAACAGATAAAGGTCAGTGAGCTAGTGTGGCTGTAATAAGTATTATTGACATTTTTTACCAAGTGCCTATCATTCTTTCCATAAGTACCTTTTTACTATAGTTGTAGTGAGTCATTTGCCCCTGTGGGCTTGTGATATTTAGGTCTCATGCTAACTGCTGTTCACCCATTAGACCTTCAATGAAGACAGAATCTGAAAAACAACTGCTAAAAGACATCGCTAAAGCCACAGGAAAATTCAAACTGCCTTGCATGCTGGAGCTAACAGAGCTGCTAAAATCAAGGGATAAAGTTCAAAATGAGATCATTTCAGCACAGTGTGATTTATTCTGTTTTGTTTTGTCGTAATTTGCTGTGTGTTATTTTTTTCCTAAGATTACTATAAATGTGAACAAAGGTTTGAGAATCTTAGGGGTCTGTGATAAAGTAACAACTTCAATAAAATAAAATTAGAAAGAACGTTTTTCAGATATGCCACTTTCCATCCTGAGGTCTCAAAGTACATCATTGGGATTTATGTTGAACTCATTCTTACAACAATCTTGATAAGCAGGAACCATCCCACGTTATATACAAGAGCATTAAAAGCAAATTCCTATATAATCAGTCTAAGTTGTACCTCTGCAGTCACATTTCTCCTCCAGCTCTACCTAGCAATACCGTTCCCTTGTGCCTCAACCAGATTCATGTCATACACTAAATGATCTAGTTCACAGAGATACATAGACTCAGTTTATAGACAGATTTTTCATCCAGTTCAGTCACTGCAGTGTTCAACTCATTGTCAAACCATGGTTAAGGCAAAAGGGAAGCTGGGAGAGGAGGTTAGAGCAGGACTGCAATGACCTGGTTTTATTTCAGTTTAAACTGCCATGAGTCTACCCTGAGGCAGAAAGGCCTGTGTTCCAGAGTAATTCACAGACATCCCCGTATGTCTGGGCCAGAGACATTGCATGAATTGCTCAAATACAGACTAGAAATCTATGATCAGCCTCAGAGATGTTGCAGTGCCTTCACTCTTTCAGGGCTTGAGAGACAATGCTGGCATCCAAAGGGGTGCTTCTACCCAGTACTAAATCTTGAATTTCAATTTCTCACTAACACTAGCACTTTTAAAGTCTCTTTTTGGGTGGGATTTAATCCAGCTGAAAGCTAATTATAAGGAAGGGCATGTCAAATCTCGACCAGGAAACAAAGTCAGGAGAGATCAAGGCTTTCTCCATTTTTCTTCTCTCTCTGTTTTTTTTTTTGGGTTTTTTTTTTTGAGAGGGTAGTTATTTTGTTTGTTTGGTTGATTTTCTTCTTCTTCCTGTTGCTGACAGCTGCATTTCAACAGGCTTAGAGCAGTTGAAGTGGCAGAATCAGGACTCTCAGTTTTGTTCCTGAATTGAGACTGAGGATACAATTAAATATAGGTTTTATTCTCTAAGCTTTAAAGAATCACATTTATCTGTCATGAAGGATATGTATCTCGTCTGCAATATTAGGATTTTCCATGACTTTCATGCCTAATTTTAGATCACTGATTTGGACTGAGGCTGAATAGTAGTCAGATTTCCTCCATATGACAACAGGCTATTACCACCTGCCAGGGACACACTGTCAACCCTGGCACTCTTCCATCCTAACAGTCCAGTATCCTCCACTTCAGCAAAAGTTAAATAAAGGAAACATTTGCTGGTCTCAGGATGAATGTGAGGCACTCAGTACAAAATGATCTAGTAATAAATTTTCTCCTTTGTCTTTTCAGGAATGAGGATGAAACCCTGTACTACTGACATTTAGGAGGACCATGATTTTCATATGGAGGTACTTTCTGGAGCAAAACAGGATCCAGGGAAACAGCAGAAGATAAATATAAAGACAAGTATTGCCTAGTAACATTAATATTTAGCTGATCCTAAGAAGCTTTAGCATGTATCTGGATAAAAAGTGATAATACTTATGAAACAACTTGTAAGAAGTATGGATTTGGGGCTAGTGTAAACCATCTCTTTTGAAACATTTAAACATTCTGAAACCTTTTTTTGTTTGTTTTCCTATTGTTCTCAATTTTAAGTACAATTCTCTTGTATTACCCTTCTACCTTTTTATTTTAATAAGCACTTTTCTCCAGCCTCCCTGTAATGTACATATGCAGACATGTGATCGTTTTGAATGTGGCAGAAGCTCTGCCAAGCTGAGGCTACTTGTGATGGAAGCTAGCAAATATTTTTATGTTTCAGTTTTCTATTTGCTCCAATAAAGGGAGAACAAAATGACTGATGAAGTGGCTGTGTTGCTAAGACTAAAGATTTGGTCTC
>VYZX01016093.1:14220-24947 GCA_013401335.1 Brachypteracias leptosomus | reverse complement strand
GGAAATAAAAAGAACATTTTAAAAAGCCACTTGAAAGGCTGAAATAGGAATCTTAATAGCTACAATTAATTGGGATTTCTGCTAGTTTTAGCAAAAGGTATGGTGAATGTAATGAGGTATTAGGATGAATACACACTTCCTTAAAGCTGCCTGTGCTAACTGCTTTTGGGCTGCTTTAGTGTTGCCCTGGTTTTAATTTGAATCAATAGCAGCAGAAAGCGGCATGGTCATCAGCTTCTCTCTTCTGCCAGGTGACTCTTCTGTCACTAGTCTACCATACTGGACACAGGGTGCTTCACCTCACTTTCTCTGGCAGCTCCCTGGTTCCAAGGGCCAGATAAGGGTAGGACTACTCTGTACCTAGCCAGTAGAGACTGTAACATTAGAACAGTCTACCAAGTTTTGGTTTTACAGCTTTCACACTGTATCATAAAAGCCTATAGTACTCTCCATGTCCCTTGACTCAGTCAAGGGTATTATTCCCTTGGCAGTCACAGATTGCATGAACTGCTGATCACATTTTAGCCAGCCACTTGCTTAATCATCTTTTGAAATAAAAACAATCCAGTCATCCCTGAGGCTGTCTCAAGCTTTAGTCTCATAGCCTTGTCAACACTGGTGGATGACCCTGGTGCTGGTGTAGACAGAAGACATGCCACAGTTCAAATAGCCACCAATTCTGCTGTTTGAAATCTAATATCTCTGCTTCTCGAACTTGATTAGAGGAGTGTTTGAAAAAAAAACCTATCAGAGTCTTATATTAAGATTTCAAAATGTTAGGAGAAACATTGCCTGAAAGGATCCTCAGGCACTTTCCACCCTAAGGTGGGGAAGTAGTAAAGCAAGCAACAAAAGGTAAGAAATTTTATATTGTCTATTTAAGTTGTTTAAGTAACACTGCTTTTAGGCTACATGACCATATTACCCTAGATTCCACTGATTTGCAACAGCTTTTCTAACCCTTCAAACATTCCAGTTATGTCCCTGAAGCTATTAAACTTAGCCTTGTACTTGACAGGATGGCACAGGTTTTATCTACTTCTGCCTTCAAGTGTTTTTGATCCAGTGAGTTATGTGAAAGGCTGGATCCCCCTAGGATTTTATGAAGGGGAATTTCAAACATGTCAGAATATATCTTTTCCTTAGAAAAAAGCAATCTATGCTGCCTTCAGCTTACTGATAGAAAAGTTGTGGGTTTTTTTAAATGCAGTGCTTGGAACTTGAGGACAAGATTAAAGAGTAACTTGTTTAAGTAAACACAGCATTACAGCCTATGAAAAGGATAATTCCTACTTACCTAGATTTTTTTTTTTTACAGCACTCCCAGGAATTTACTATCCTCACTATGAGAATCACTGCAACTGATAAACCTAAGAAATGTTGAGGAGACAAGTACATGCAGTAGTCTCACAGATCTTCACTAGTTACTTTTGAGAAAATACCTAGTAGTTGTTTGTACTGTGAGGGCACGTTATTTGAGAAAGGTACCATTTGACAAATTAATAGGAATGTGACAAGTCAAGCTTAGGCTGTAACTTGTTCAAATATTTTGTGCAATATGCAACATACTGCATTTTTAAGAAAACCAGTCTTTTATTTATATTGTGCAAATCCCCTACCTGGTCAGGATTGTGTTCCAGAGGACAGTTATCACACTGATCTCCAACACCATCCAAGTCTGTATCCCTCTGGTCTACATTGTAGACATACTGGCAGTTATCCATCTCATTAAGGACCCCTGCAAAATTAAGGGGAGTTCATGAAAGTCAGACATCTCAGTGCTGCAAAGGACTGCATAAAGCCATCACACACACTGCTTGATGGTTTTATGAAAGCATTTTGAGCAGCATTTGAAAGCTTTGATACTTGATTCATCCCTAGCTCTGCTACACACTTCTTTTCCTACTGCCTGCAACAGTAGAGCTAGAATTTAACTGTTTCAAAAATGTGTTTATTTCAAATTGAATTTCCATTTGCTATAACTTACTTTAGTAGTCCATATTCTGAAACCACTAGAGAACTTGTATGTGGTCAGGGATGAAATTCTGGTAGGAAGTCAGTGGTACAGTGGATACATTTGATCAATTTGTGATTAGAAAACCATTTAAAGGAGTGATTAGAGACCACCTACCATCTCCATCAATATCCACTGCACATGCATCTCCTTCTCCATTGTTGTCAGTGTCAGTTTGATCAGGATTGTGATTGTAGGGGCAATTATCACAGCGGTCACCAACGTCATCCCTGTCATAGTCATACTGCTGTGGATTGTAGATGAATGGACAGTTGTCCTGCAAGAGCAAGGAAGAAGTCAAGTCTTAAAAAGAGTAAAATTAAAGCTTTAACCAGAATCTGCTTTTGTTTGTATTGCTATATGAAAGGAGAAGCAAAAGGCAGGGAAACAGTTAGAAGTGGAATGCTTCTGTCTGAGAACATCCCATTGCTTGCATGAGTGTAGGAATGGCTGAATAAAAATGAAGATTTACTTCCAAAGCTCAGCCAGCTGCAAAGAGTTTTTCTGCATAGTTATGCATATCTAAAGGTTTCTAGGATAGCTGTCAGTGTCAGCAATTTCCTGTGGTACTCTCTTCAGATTAAGGCCAGAAGCTAAAGCCCAGCTTTAGTAAGGGGAATGGGAAAGCTACATTCTTAAAGGGTGTTCTTTTGTGTTGTCTTACCCGGTCATCAGGAATACCATCATCATCGTCATCATTGTCACAGGCATCACCAATCCCATCCTTATCATAGTCTTCCTGTCCAGAGTTGGGCAGATTAGGGCAGTTATCCTAAAAAAGGAGAAAGAACAGATGTGTTTACTTGTGGCATGATTGCAATAGAGCTTTTAACAGGTAAAATCTCATTATTAGGCAACAACAACCTTGTAATACCTCAATCAGGTAGGTGTTATTTTCCTGTAATTCTCTCAACTTTAGCTAGTCATTACTATGAGGGTAAGTCTTAGAAAGCCATAGCTCAAAATAACTTATAAAACAGATTTGGCTGCTTTTGAGACTCTTACCCTCTTTCTTCTCCTGAAGATAGATATGTCAGAGCAAAGCTGATACAGGTGCAGCCTAAACTAGAGTCTTCCTAGAAGGTTTACAACAAATTTTACGGTTGTGTCAGGCTTCATTTTTCACATATTGTAGGACTATCTAGAGCAACAGCAAGAGCCTCCTAGCTTTACCTTGACAACAAGTGGTATTTTGACAGTTTAATAGCTCTAACTAGATAGAGACCTGTTTTATACCTTAAACCTAATGTATTTTGTATATTTCTCAGACAGGCTGTTACAATGGTAGATAAAAAACGGGATAAACTTACTTTTTTACAGTGGTAAGTGGCATTTGCAACACAAACAAGGTTCTCATTTGGCCATCCATCCAAGTCAGTATCTTCTCCACAGATTACACCATTGCCAGCATAGCCTGGTTTACATTCACAGCGATACATGGGGTCACTGAAGTGGCCAAGGTAATTGCATTTGGCATTCTTGTTGCAGTCATGTGTTCCATCTGTGCATGGATTATGTGGCCTGCAGACCTAGAAGACCACAGGAAAATTAAGTTCACTGGAAACATCTTTTTATTCATCATTTTCCCCAGAGATTCAAATACATGCTTGTTTTGATCAGAGATCCTTAAAATCAGGAAAAAAGCCTCATTCGTTACTTTCTTCCACTCCCCAACTCCAGTAGCAGACTTTGCACTAACTAAGCTTTGAAAAAGAAAAGTATTATCTACCTTCAAATGGAACCAAGCACTAATATATGATCCAACAATCTCTTGAAATTCAGTAAAACATCTGAACCCTACATGTCTGAGAAGGACAGTGATTTTTAAACCCCATTTTTAACTCCATTAGGAAGTGTTTAATGTTCCTCCTGTTCTGAATCACAGAGGAAGGTGTTCTATTAAATGCTCCAAGTCTTTCTTCCCTGAAATGCATGGGCACTTTCTGTTGTTTAGAAATTTTGTAAGATTTCATAACCCAGAATAGTTCAAATTGACAATACCTGCTTGTCAGCCATGGCATCCTCAACACTGCGACCAAATGGCTGTGTCCCAGTGAAACGTGGTGGACAAGGCAGACAGTTGTACCCAGGTTCGGTATTCTCACATCTGTGCACTCCATTGAAGACAAAGCAGGCATCAGGAACCTCTTTGCACTGAAATACAAGTTTGAGATACAGGGGAGCAACAGTTAGCATTTTAAAACACTGGGATTTTATTTTCCCTTCCCATTTTCTTTCGCTACCTTTCAGTGGGCAAACTCTTAAGTCTTCTTACCTCATCAATATCTTGGCAGTGGACGCCATCACCATGGTATCCAGCAGGACAAGCACCACACTTCCAGGAACCATCAGGAGAGCTGGTACATGTAGCCCCTGCAAAGCAGGGATTAGACAGACACCCATCTGAAAAAAAAAGATAAAAGTGTTAAGATGAGGGACACTTACTATGCTCCTACAGTACTGTATTTGGCAGGTATGCTGGTTTAAAATTCTAGCACATGTTTTATAGACTTATGTCAGTTTTTTTAATCAGTATTTTCAAGATTGTCTACAACCTTCAGATATTTATGGGAAGATGGATACTCACCAATTGGACAATCCTGTTTGTTGCAGACCTGAGTCCCTCTAGCTTCACCTACACAAGTCTTCCCACCATACTGAGGCTCAGGATTATTGCAGAGGCGGCTACGTTTTTGAAGCCCTCCTCCACATGTCACTGTGCATGCATCCCATGGAGACCACGGTCCCCAGTTGCCATTAACTAAAGGGAGATAGAAATTAGAAAACATGTATAGCTTTAAATTTAGTGGTACAACTACTTTCCACCTGACCAAGGACTAAATACTTTTATACTGAGAGTACTTCAGACATTGTTCAGATATAAATGACAGAATTAAGACTCCATAAAATTGCTAAAGATAGTTTGGTTTCATCTAAACAGTTTAGTTTCATCTGAAACTAACCTGTCATATTTCACTTAGCCCACCTCTAAGTTTGAAGAGGGACGATCACTAGAACTAGATTATATAGCAACTTCAAAGGAACTTCACTGCTTAAGCTACCAAACAGTAGTTACCACCCAGACACACTTACTTGGGCAAGGATCTTTCTGGCAGGGTTTGTTTTCTCTTGCTTCACCCTCACAAGGTTTGCCATTCAGCTGTGGTACAGGAGAGTTGCAGAGACGAATTCTAGTGATGATGCCCATGCCACAAGTGACAGAACATGATGACCATGGTGACCAGTGACTCCAGCCACCATCCTGTTTAACTACAGGAGAGAGATGTCTGTTATTAATAGTTTCTGAAAAACAGACTTTGGCTGCACAGTACCTAGGACATAGCCACTACCAGAACTGTACTGAACATTCCATGTATATAGGTAGACTCAGCACCATTACAGATCAAGTTGTTTTATCACTAGAGAATTTGCCTACCTAAACTGGCCTCAAATTTTGTCCTGGGGGCAGTGCCCAAACATGCCTATTAACATGCATTAACTACCTGCTCCCCTTTACCTGATGAATGCAAGTCAAAGCTAGAAGCCAGTGCTCCATCCCAGTGACAGAGCTACATGTTTGCTGCTAACATTAAGCCAATAAAATCAGCTTGTGCTTTATTACCAGTGTGAACAGATTAACTACTTACATCTTTTATCACACTCCTGAAGGTGGCAAGTTCGAGTCTGTACAGAAGACCCTTCACAGCGGTTATTGAGACTGTCACAGGATCGCCCTCTCTGCTGGATCCCATTCCCACAGGTCACAGAACATGAAGTCCATTCAGACCAAGGAGACCATCCATCATCTGCATAGTCGCTTGCTGTAGAGGGATTAAACTCTGAATAAGACTCCAGGTATGTGTTTTTCCATGGTCTTTTCTCCCACCCCTCTCTACAAGGAGAGACACAACTGTCCTCAAAAGCCACATACATCTTCCTTTCTTGTACAAGATAAAGGCCTTGAACTCAAATTTCAGTGCTCACATACATCACTTAAGTGATAAACCTCAAAAAGATATCAGGCTAACCCTACTCTAACAGTTGAAGTTTATATCCAGTTCTGGTACACTTTAGAGCAGCTTGTGCCTGACTAGATGAAGACAACTGCTATAGAAGTGTGAAGGAATTGAGTACTTACGCCAGCATCGGGGGCAGCACTCTCCATCAGGCACAGTGGCATTGGAACAAGGCATGAGAGGACAGGACACTTTCCGGCATATAGTGGCAGAGTTCTGTAAAGAATTGTAAGAATGGCAATAAGCAAGTGGAATATAAACAGTGTCTGGAGTCTGGTTAAATGACAGAGATCTTTCCTGCAACACTTAGACTCAACAGCACATCTAAAGCAGGAACCCTTGTATTTAGAGCTAATTCAACCCAAGGGTAGTCACAGGCATTTTTAAGTCAAACTTCCTCTTGTTCTCACCCATTATTTTTCACTCAAGAGCAGAAGTATTTTGGCTTTGCAGAAGTTGATCAAGAGTAGCTACCAGATGCTGGCTAGAGTAAAAGACTATCACATGATACCCAAAGTATATAAGGTCAGACTTGAAAGCTGGCTTCTCCTTGTTTCATTCCCTTGTTCTCAGTTAATATGGATTTAAGCTGATTATATGGTAAAGATAAAGAGAGTTTAGTGGACTCTGCTTAAGAGCCATAAAATCTATAACTTCTACTTAGTTTGATCTTTAAGCCAGGCAGGCAGGGTAAGAACACCCACCTCCAATCTCAATGAGAGTTAAAGGGCATCCTGTAGTTTTGTCTCTTGAAGGTAGCAGCTTGGTCAGAAGAATGCTCTCATGATCACTATTTTAATCTTCCCAAACAAATGGCTACATGAAGGCAATTACAGCTAACAGAGTAAGAGGGTTAGTAAGAAAGAGGCAGATAATACTGTGACTTCTGCATTTGCTGACTAAAAGACAAAAGTTGAAGAGACCTATAGAAGCAGATGCAGAACTTGGTGAGATGCCTTGGATTGCACATGTACAAATATTCAGCCTTTAGTTTCTAAACAGCAGCAGGCTAGTCAACTCACTTTTCAATAGACTGATACTCCAAGATGCTTTTGCTAAGGTATATCTACAGTTAAAGGGAGCAAACAGCTTAAAATCTGAAATGGTACATTTTGGTGTACTTTTACATTCCATTCCACAGAATTGGAACACAAAGCATTAATATCTTGCCAGGTGACCCTGGGGTTTAAGCAGCTAAATTGAAATCTGGAAGGGATTGCTGTTCCATAAAAATCTGTAACAGCTAATAGGAAACAGCCAGAATCATAGAAGAAAGCTTAAGTTTACTAAGAGCCTTTACTGAGTACTGGCATCTCTTTTCCTACTAAGCCAGCAGGAGGTTCAGTGAGGACAAAAGGTGGATGCAAAGTATTCCAGGGAGCAAAGGTGATAGTACTATACATTTGTTTTATTAATGCTGACTTTTAGTTTACTCATGGACTTAAAGAATAAGGACATTCTCCAAATTAAGGGGCTAAAAGCATGTTAGTAGCTGTATCAGAGTGATGTTTGGTGTCATTTTAGAAAATAGTGCTGTTGTAACAGTGTATGAAAGCTGCCTTCATACCAGAGATCTAGTAGGATGAAGTAAACTGACTAACTTTCTGGCTACTGCAGTATGCTCAGTTCTGAGTAAGATTCAATCCTAACAAAGAATGTCATTTAGAAGTGTATGCTAATTTCAACTCATAAGTTTATATACAGATGGTTTATGAACGTGAGGAATCATACCTGGCAGGTACATTCAGTGCAGCTGTCAATAGTCCACTCTTCTTTATTTTTGTGCAAGATTCCATTATGAATGCACACTCCAGGAGTGATCTGGACCACTTTGGCAATGAGTTCATTTTCTTCAGTCTTGGGGAAGGAGGGGGCAGAGGGGAGAAGCAGAAAGAAGATTTTTAGAATATAGAGAACACCCTTTTCCACAAAAGTCATGGAGTAAAGTTATTTTTATTCATCTAGGGTCTCAAAGGGCAAGTTATTATTCATTCACTAAGTTCCAGTTCATGAGAGGTACCATGGATTTAACCAACACTCACCACTTTGCGAACTCTGTCTTGAAGCGTTGTAACCATGGAGCGTAGTCCTTGCAGTTCCACAAACATATTTGTTAGTTCATCACAGGAAAAGCCACAGACTGCTTGGATGTCCTTTGTTTTATGGCCAATGTAGTTAGAGCGGATAGCCGGGCTGGAACCATTGATGGGGTTGTCCAAAGTAATGATTGCACTAGTGGCTAAAGAGACAAAAAACACATAAAGTAAACACATTTACCAGCTGCACTCAAGATAACGCATGCTAAACAGCTGCCACCAGAGTCATTTGATGTCTGTAGAAATATAATCTTATTTCTTATGCAACACGGATTTGCACATCAGCATACTTCTGAGTTCTGTTTCAACTTGTCTGTAATGTAATGAGGAATCTTTTAATAGGTCATTGGATTCAGAGGATTGCAAACTTACAGCTGGAGCAGCCTTTGTTCCTCAGGATAGTTTCCAGAGTTGTTCCAAACACAAACCGTACATTCTGCAGCAGGCCCTGTGGACAGAGGAGGAATTACAGCTACTTGCAGTGACTGCAAGGGAAAGTACAGCTTGCATGGAGAGAGCATTTGGGTGTTTAAGGTCATGTAAGATCATTAACAGTAATTTCATGACAGACAGATGGCAAAGAGAAATATGTTGTGTTATTTTCCTTAACAATAACAAGCCCTGCTATCTAACACTCTCATCCTTGACCACATGGACCTGACAACTCTTCAGGCAGAAAGGAAAAACCCCATGAATTTCTGAATCTTGTATAAGAAGCTGAGCATTGAACCTGTTTGGAAGTTTCAGTGCCATCTTATTGCTGCAGAAAGCCCTATCCCTGCAAGTCTAATGCTTCACACTTCAAACTCCATTATTAAAATTTAGTAGCTTTAGAGGTGATCCATATCAGATGTACACAAACTAGTCAGTGATGGAATCCCTTCTCCCTGTTGTCAATGTCTTTGTAGCTATTTAGGCTGGTTGAGTAGCTAATGTACCTTCAAGGCAGATGACTGAAAAAACTATGTAAAAAAAAGAGTAAGTCTTACCTGGAAGTTGTCATTGACTCCCCCTTTGGCAATACGGAGCCTGGCACTGCTGGCCAGGTCCCTAGTGAAGATGTTCTGGATGGGGATGTCCAGTTCAGCACTCTCCATTTTCTCACACCCCACATAAAGCTGAGCCCGGTCCTCCTGCACAAACAGGGTGATGTTCTTCCAATGTCCTGTAGCTAGCAAGACATCTTCTACTGACACTAACTGCTGCTTGCCATCACCAGAAAGATCCAGGTCCAGGGTGCCTGCCTTGCCATTTGATACTAGACTGAAGATATGACCAGACCCATCTTTCTGTTCCACAGACAGCAGCGTGCCTCTACTCTTCTTGGCTTGCCGGAGAGTGGCCAGGAGAATGAAGCCCTTCTCAGCATGGATGGCATCTAACAAGTCTTGGAACTTGGAGTCAGGGACAGCAGGAATGCGACCAACATCTTCAATGCGGTAAGCAGGGCTGGAGGATTCTGGCCCCTTCACCAGGTATACCCCGGGTGCCCGGCGCCCGGCTCCCTTCCGATTTAAGCCAATGAGTTCAAAGAGATCAAAGACACTGTTATCATCGCTCCTGGATTCTGTGTAGAGATCAGACCAAGCATCATGAGCAAGGGACAAGAAGAGGCTGAGGAGGCATGTAACTCCCAGGCTTGCTTACCACATTGGCTTGTGGAGCACACCATGCTCCACATCAGCTCACACCAGAACATAGAGTAGCTCTGATGGTACAGCAGTCCCACCAGGAGCTGATCTGCAGCACCATATGTGCATTCTTGTACAGGAGCCAGTTGGCACAGGAGTGCCAGGTACCTGCTGACTGACACACAAAGGTAGCAGCCATTCTGGCACCTCATTAGGCTCTCGCAGAGGAGCACTGGAAGCCCAGATGAAATATTCCTACACTGGGATACAGCAAAGGGAACTTGCTTTGTCCGGCTGGGTGACAGCAAGCACAGCAGCAGCTTCTCTATAGCGCCATGACAGCAGCCTACTGCCCCATTTCTTCTTCAGCCAGGTCCTACATCATGTTCCACTTCCCTCTGCCCCATGCACAGGTGGACAAGCTACATTCTCAACTCCTGGAGACTCTGCCTTTCTGTTTCAGGACGTTACACAAATTCCACACCAGAGCAAGTTTCGTCTTCCCAACCAGCTGATGCTCAGATTAAAAAGTTTTTGTTCATCGAAAGCTCTGGAGCTCTTCACCTCCGAGCACCACTTCAGCTGCCCGCACAGACACCAAGAAGCTTTGGGGCTTCTCTCCCGTTCCCCGACAGCTCGAGGCGGGTCTTACCTGCCGTGCGCTTGGCCTGCGAGGCGACGAGCGTGAGGAGGAGGAGGAGGAGGCAGAGAGCAGCCGTCGGCCCCATGGCAAAGGTCTGCCCCGGTACCAGCCTAGCGAAGGGCATAAGGGAGAAGGTCATAGTGCTGTCATCGCACCGGCGGCTCCCGGGGGCGGGAAGGCTGCGCAGCGGAGACGGGGCAGGTGCCCGGCGGCGAGCGCCGCTTCAGCACTTACCTGCGGGGAAAGCGATTCGGGCGGGCAGCGCCGGATTCCCGCGTACCGGTGTCTAATATCCTCGATCAGTCCTCGCCTGTGGCGGAGTGAGCG
>VYZX01016091.1:39642-83959 GCA_013401335.1 Brachypteracias leptosomus | reverse complement strand
CCTCTCTTGATCTGCTGGCCACAGTTCTTTTGATGCAACCCAGGATGTGATTGGCCTCTGGGCTGCGATTGCATATTGGTCACTCATATCCAGTTTTTCATCCACCAGCACCCCCAAGTCCCTTTCCACAGGACTGCTCTCCAGTATATCCTCTCCTAGCCTATACTGATAGTGCTGGTTACCCCGGCCCAGGTGCAGGACGCTGTACTTGGCCTTGTTGAACCTCACAAGGTTTATCTGGGCCCACCTCTCCAGCCTATCCAGGTCTCTCTGGATAGCATCCCATCCCTCTGGCATATCAGTGGAATGGGCTGCCCAGAGAGGTGGTGGAGGCCCCATCCCTGGAGTCATTCAAGGTCAGGCTTGATGGGGCTCTGAGCAGCCTAACCTAGGTAGAGATGTCTCTACTTGTGTAGGGAGGTTGGACAAGATGACCTCTAAAGGTCCCTTCCAGCCTAAAACATTCTATGATTGTCTTTTCTGGTTTTAAAATAATTCTTTTCCTCACACTAGTAAGTCTCCTTTTTTCTTCTTAAGCATTATGTATCTTCTGCTTCATTTATTTATCTCTGTGTCATCTTGGCATGGTCCTTGGAAATGTTGAACACTGTTAATTCTGAATCTTTAGAAACAGTGGAGTGTTAAAGACAATTTTGTAACATCAAACTCTGAGTGAGAATATTTATTGCAGTCCCATCATATTTCCTTGTTCTATTTTGCTGATACCAGAAAACTTCCATATTCCTACAAGAAACAGGGAATTAGGATACAGAGAGTAGCTGGTGTACAGAAAGTAGCCCAGCTTCCCCGGCCTATTTGACACCAGGCGATCATGGATTTCCTCCAGAGCTGTCAAGAGTTCTGTGGACAAGCCTGTGTTTATACTCCTGCAGTACGATGTGAGCAGTGGCACAGAAAGACTTCTGGGCTCCTGCCAAAGGGCAGGACAAAGACAGCCAGATCATCTCCCTGCAATGCAAATACAATGACGGTGGTGGCAGGGGAAGCCTGGTTGTGCAGCCACATCTTCCTCTCCTTGGCTCACCCTCCCCAGTTCTGGTGCCGGGAGAGTATATCTACTGAAAGTGAGGTCACCATGACTGTTGACTGCAAAGGGACTTCGGGAGGCAGACTACCTTCGGAGCAAAAAGCTCACACCTGCCTGACTTTGGGACGTGACTAGTAGCATCCCAAGTCCCTTACTGACCCTTGGTTTCAAGTGTCTTTGCTGTTTGGTTAGTGGCCAGAGTGAGCAGGACCAGTCCCCAAATGAGGCCCCAACACAACTTTCAACAAAACCTTTCTTCTCTGTGCCCAAATGAGCGGACTGGCAGGAGCTGGGGGAGGAGCACCGGGAGGGCAGTGAAGAGCCCTCTGCGAGGGGAAGGGCCCACAGAGAAGTTGCCATCTCCAGCATGAGCAAGGGCAGCTCCTCAGGCAAGGATCCCAGCAGGTCCCCCTGTGCACAAGGTACGGCAGTCCTAGGGGAGAGGAAAACTGGAAAGAGGGAGGAAAGGGAACTAGAAAAGAGCTGAGCAACTATAAAAGGAAGGTGACAGAGAGCAGAGAAACCAGGATGGAGGGGCTTGGAAGAACATGACTCACTGGCCGAGGGAAAATGAGATTCATTGAGAAGCTCAGATACACAAAAAGTGGGGAACAGTGATGCTGTGGGGAGCAGAAGGAGAATTCATCATAGATTAATGGTTTGATGCAATTCTCAGTATGCAATGATTGAGGGATTTGAGTGAAAATATCCATATTGTACAGCTAATCTGATGTGCATTTTTCTTTAAATTTTTACTCTGTTTACATTAAGTATTTTTGTCTGGTTCACACATGACTCCAGAGTTTTACAACATAAAATTGTATTCTACATTGCTGATCTTCTCCTAAGCCATGAAGTCAGAAAACTGTCTAAAAAACCCCTTTCAAAACCAAGTTTCTCTTCCTGAAGCCAGCAAGTAAGGGATTCACTGCATCTTAGCCCATCAGATCTCCCATCTGTTCAAAAGGTTATGGATGCTTCCATGAAGACACTTATTTATTTATTTATTTATTTATGGATATTTATTGATAATAAGATGTAAGAGATGGTATCCTTTTCTGAAGGGATGGTCAGACCTGCTCTTTAGTATGTGACAAAGCTCAAATATGATTAGTTTTTCTTGGACCTGAATGCCTGTGGATCCTAGATGCTCAAGGATAAAGGTTTTCTTGTTTGTTGTTTGTTTTCTGAGTGGAGTTTTATTTATTTATATATGTGCAGAATTATGTATTCTACTGGGTGGGATGACAGACTATTTATTTTGGCACTTACTTTGAGAAATAGGTGCTTTTACTGTGCAGCTGACATGTTTTTGCCTCAAGCCCCTTTGGATTGTAAAACCCACTGGAGTAGTGGTTCGCTGCAAAACAAAGAATGAATACTACTTGGCTTTATAAATTTCTCAACACTTTCCATACTCTGTGTCAAATTAATGCATACAACCTTCTATTTTCATGAATCTGACATGGGTCAGCATGCTTAGATTTACTGATTTATTATTTGGTATTTAAATTCTCGTTGGGGTATTAAGTTGCAGCTGTACTTATTTTAGTACAAGATTGTTTATTGCTTGATGAAGAAAACTTGTCAAAACAACACTGTATATGTCATGGCAGAGTACTTTCTATACAAAATGTTATTTTACAGTATTTCCCTGCTGATATTTCTCCTAAGACTTGTTTGGAACTTGAAGGCATGCTGGAGACAGCTGGCCAGTACAGCCAAGGCTTAAGCTTTATCTCGTCATTATCAAATGCACGAACATACAACACTGTACACAGGCTAGGATCTCTATCCATGGGCTGGCTACAAGCCAGACTTCACTCACTAGGTCGTATCTGCTCAAAAAGAGAAATCAGAGCTGGGAATAGCAGATACAGTGGTGCGTCTCTGAGCAGTATGTAAGTGTGTGACATTCAGGCTGATGGGGCTCTCCCATGTCCTTGAGACACTGGAAACACCCTGGGAGAGAACAAGTAGCAGATTCATCCTTAATGTCTTTGCTGTCCAGCCACACTGGTGATGGCTGCATGAGGCTTTTCTTTCACCTCTTCGGTAAATACAAATGAGGCAGCTTACAATATAGTCTTGGTCTCCAGCTGGAAGAGAAGTGGTGACTTTGCAGTGTGGTTGGGCTCCTCACTCCACTGTCCTTCCTGGGATTGGCCAGTCCCCATGAGCTCTTCACTCCTCAGACAGTGAGCTGAACCCTTTCTGGCTGTAAAAAAAAATACTAATTTCTGCCACAGTCCTTCTTGGCTGCTGCTGCTAAAATCAGTCTGCTGATATCTCACTTCTCAGAGCAACATTTCAGGACCTTCATTCAGAATGTGCAACTTTGTGTTTTGTTTTTTGGTGAGAGGGAATGTTGCAGTTTGATAGTTCTCTATAGATATAAATGTCAAGCTTTTAGGCTTAAGAGATAGGGTGGAGAAAGTATCTTCCTTTTTATGCTTATGACAATAACTGTGAATGTAAATAGCTACACTAAGGAGGCTTCTTGAAAGTATTTTATTAGGGAATGTGTAAGTCATTAATTTTTCAGCAAGAAAGTGTAAATGACCCTTCTTATATTTGCATGTGAAACCATAAAACTTAATTTCCTATGCACAAAAGAACATTTTTGTCCACCATAGAGATGAAGCACTTTAGTAAGTCATTTCAGTTTGGAATAGTGCTGTCATTTAGTACTGTAATTTTTTTATCCACTGCCTTACATTCCCAAAGTCTTTCATAAAAGACCATGTATGACTTTGTGACTGTAAAAATAAAAGCATGGGTGATGTTCTGGGGGTAGAATTCTCATTTTGGAAGCTGGTTTGGAGAGTAGATAAGCACAATTGCTACTGAATGGAAAATTTTCTTTCCCTGAGTAGCCAGCTGGTTTTACTAGAGGCTTGATAGGACATTTTGTTGCATTTTTTTAAGATTTCTTGATGTTAAAAGCATGCTTACTCTGCAGTTCATATATAGGCTAGCAGCTAGATACTAGCAGACAATGTAGACCAGACAAAAAATGAGCAACTGACTAACCTAGGGTATTTTCATAGGTCTTGAAAATAAATAGTGATTTATATCACCTTATTAAATCTAGTGTGTCCATTTTCAACGAAATGGACCAAAAGATCAAGCCAAGTGTTACAGTATATATTTTGAGTTTGCTCCAGTTCTGTGTTTATTGCTATTTGCATCTGTAAATCAATCTTTTTGAAGCATCACAGACGAAACTTCTTGAAAATCTCAGTTGTTTTGGCTCTTCAAAATGGTGATTTTTCAGTTGTTGATGTCATCATACATTTTTATTATAGAGAACTTTCTTCTAAGGGAATGTATATGGCATAAGTATAGAACTTTGGGCTCTGGGAATTATTCAAAATTAGTAGTTGTGCAGCACTCAGAAGAGTAGCAGTGGTGGACTGAGGCACAGAAAGAAGGCCCTCTGAAGAAGGTGGAGAAAGAAGGGTAGGCACAGTCCACACAGAGAGAAATGTCATGGCAAAATGAAAACAGAACATGACCAGAAAATAGAAACCTAACATTAGGTTTGGGGTTTTTTTCCTAATAGAAGAATGTGGCGAATCTTTGTGTAAGGGTTGTAAGAGATCCAAAGGAGGAATCCTCATGGCAAGAAACAGTTGTAGAAACATACCTCACAGAGGTCTAGCGCCATTTTTATCTACAATATTGTCTTTGTTGTTTAACTCCAATAGTTATGAATTCTATCAAATTCATGTGAAATACAAATCATTTCCTTGGTCTTTCCTAACAGCAACAAAAAAAATTTGGAAATAACTTAAGTGCTTCCTTTTTATGGATGCACGTTTACATAGCACATAGAAACCAAGTCTCATAGTAATAAAAATTGTCACGTGCTTTGACATCAGCAGGGCTGTGTGTTTTTCCTTAAGGTTTGATTCAGCTGAGAAAAAGTACCATGTTGACCATTACACTGTTTTTCTTTAGATAATTGTATGTGTGAATTATTTCACTATTATTTCACTGTTTCCCTACACACTAGATTTCAGGACATCAATTTTATGTATACAGAATTTAAGCACCCATGAAGGCCTGCTGACATTTGCTGAGATTACATATAAAATCCTGTTGCAGATGTAGAGAATACTCAGCTTCTTTCTCCAAAAGGCTAGTCATATCTTCACATATGATGAGATATTTATTAAGTACAATGTTAACAGCTACCATATTGCCATACTCCCACGTTGACACAAGTGTTGGCAAGCTACTGTGCCAGCTGCCCACTTATACACTCTAGTGGCACCTTTGCTGTTCCTCAAATCCACAAATTACCATTCTCATCCAGTTAATGCTCAAACATGGATGGGGGTTTTTTTCTGCCTCATATTTAGCAGATTTCTGTCAGAAAATGAAAGATGAAGATGGATACACAGAAGCCTGTCAAACCAGACCAAACCCAGCAAAGTTAAGATTTTTTCAGTGCCAGAGAATACCCTGGAGTGGTCTGTGGGAATCTTATGAAAGGGAATCAAGGATTAGTGTAGAGATTAAGGAGATTAAACCTTAATTAAAATGTGCACTTGTATAAAGTACATATGGCAGACAACTATTCTTATAGCTATAATGGTGCAGAAGTCTTCCTGCAGTTACACAGCTTCTAAGTCTCATCCTACCCAAGAAGCGGGTTTCTGCAGTGGCTGCTGGAGGACACATTGTTTAGGTCAGTATAGAAACATGCAACTACAGGAGACTCCCCACAGCACGGTGCTTCCCTGTAACAAGATAAGATGATTTTCATAATCAGCATTTGCATCTAAACTGCACATGTAGTTTTTGCCCTCCTGCTTATAGACCATGCTGCTCCAGCCCATGACAGCATGTTTACTATCAAGCCAAAGCACGGGAGCTACATTCCCCTATTGAGTACACAGAAGTGGAGGTGACAATAATTTCTGATAACTTTTCATCTTTACAAGGATTTATGTCAGATTTAAGATAGTCTCTTCTCTCAACCTCCAAAGTATGCTGCAACGTCATATTCAGGACTGGATTTTGTATCTCTTTTTATTTCTGTTTACCCATCTTTAAAAAGGGTAAAAAAGAAGACTGTGGGAACTACTGCCCTGTCAGCCTCACCTGTGTGCCTGCAAAGATCGTGGAACAGATCCTCCTGGAGGATATGCTAAGGCACACGGAGGACAGGGAAGTAATCCTAGGTAGAAGTCAAGGACAACAGAAAGAGCTTGTTCAAATACATTGCAGATAAAACTAACACTAGAGGCAATGTAGGCCCACTGTTGAATGAGGCAGGTGCCCTGGTGACAGAGGATACAGAGAAGGCGGAGTTACTGAATGCCTTCTTTGCCTCTGTCTATACTGCTGGAGGCTGTCCTCAGGAGCCCCAGATCTTTGAGGCCCCAGAGGAAGTCAGGATAAAGGAGGAGTTTGCCTTGGTTGATGAGGAGTGGGTTAGGGACCAATTAAGTGATCTGGATGTACAGAAATCCATGGGTCCTGATGGGATNATTTAATGAAGCATAACAAGGGCAAGTGTAGAGTCTTGCATCTGGGCAAGAACAACCCCAGGTACCAGTATAGGTTGGAGACTGAGCTGTTGGAGAGTAGCATAGGAGAAAGGGATCTGGGGGTTCTGGTGAACAGCAGGATGACCATGAGCCAGCAATGTGCCCTTGTGGCCAAGAAGGCCAATGGCATCCTGGGATGTATTAGAAGGGGTGTGGTTAGTAGGTCGAGAGAGGTTCTGCTCCCCTTCTACTCTGCCCTGGTGAGACCACATCTGGAACATTGTGTCCAGTTCTGGGCCCCTCAGTTCAAGAAGGACACAAACTGCTTGAGAGAGTCCAGCGCAGAGCCACAAAGATGATTAAGGGAGTGGAACATCTCCCTTCTGAGGAAAGGCTGAGGAGCTGGGCCTCTTTAGCTTGGCAAAAAGGAGACTGAGGGGTGACTTTATTAATGTTTATAAATATGTTAAGGGAGAGTGTGAGGAGAATGGAGCCAGGCTCTTTTTGGTGACATCCAATGATAGGACAAGGGGCAATGTGTTTAAGCTGGAACATAGGAGGTTCCACCTAAATATGAGAAAAAACTTCTTCACGGTGAGAGTGACAGAGCACTGGACCAGGCTGCCCAGGGAGGTTGTGGAGTCTCCTTCTCCGGAGACGTTTAAAGCCCACCTGGACGTGTTCCTGTGCAACTTGGCCTAGTTGATCCTGCTCTGGTGGGGGGATTGGACTAGATGATCTTTTGAAGTCTCTTCCAATCCCTAACATTCCGTGATTCTGTGTAGTCAGCATGGATTTACTAGGGGCAAGTCCTGTCTGACCAACCTAGTGGCCTTCTACAATGAAGTGACTACATCAGTCGACAAGGGTAGACCTATGGATGTCATCTATCTGGACTTCTGCAAGGCCTTTGACACTGTCCCCCACAACATCCTACTCTCTAAGTTGGAGAATTACAGGTTCAATGGCTGGACTGTTCAGTGGATAAAGAACTGGCTGGATGGTCGCATCCAGAGAATGATGGTCAACGGTTCAATGTCCAGATGGAGGTAGGTTGTGTAATCATTTTTCTCTGTCCATTTCATTTTGATTATCAGGAGGGATGTTATATTCTATAAAGTATATATTGTCTCTCTTTCTCTCTTTCTCTCCTCTATAGAAGCATATATATATATATATGTACTCTATAGAAGCGTGTAAAGATTATACTGTGCTGGTGTTCACAAAATGTGAGGAACTTAATGGCCACTTCATTGTTTTGAAATAGAAATACAGAATATCCAAATGTATATATATGACATGCCAACATCTTTTAAAAATACCAGCAGTGCTGTTCTTGTCTGGAGTTTGTGTACTAAGTCAAGAGGGATTCTTCTGGAGTGTCACTGTTTGAATGGTTTCTAAACCGCTGATGTAAATATCCATTGTTATCCAATATTTTATTATTCTCAGTAGGATTGTTTTTCAGAGACATGAAACATGAGTAGAACATAATTAATCCTTTCAGCAGTTCTAGCTGCATACTCATGATTGTGTGGAACTATTTACTCTTAAGTAGAAACAGAAGGGTCTCTACATTGTGATAGTGTTAGCTAATATTCCTTTCTGACCTAGGCTGTGTTCTGGTGTAATGCTATTTTAAAGACATGTTTGATAGTTTGGAAGCAAAGTTTAGAAATAGACATACACATGTACATCTCTCAAAGCAGAGGGACTTCTGCTGCTGACTCTCTGATACTTCATTATGTACTTTATTCAGGGGTTGCTGCACATAGAGCATTCCTTCAGATCATTGCTGAATTATTTGTTTGTAGTTTCAGGGAATATTATGTTTAAATTACTTGAGATAGTGTTATAACAGAATCACAGAATCACAGAATGTGAGGGATTGGAAGGGATCTCGAAAGATCATCTAGTCCAGTCCCCCCGCCAGAGCAGGATCAACTAGGCCAAGTTGCACAGGAACACGTCCAGGTGGGCTTTAAACGTCTCCAGAGAAGGAGACTCCACAACCTCCCTGGGCAGCCTGGTCCAGTGCTCTGTCACCCTCACTGTGAAGAAGTTTCTTCTCATATTTAGGTGGAACCTCTTATGTTCCAGCTTACACCTGTTGCCCCTTGTCCTATCATTGGATGTCACCAAAATGAGCCTGGCTCCATTCTCCTCACACTCTCCCTTAACATATTTATAAGCATTAATAAAGTCACCCCTCCGTCTTCTTTTTGCCAAGTTAAAGAGGCCCAACTCCCTCAGCCTTTCCTCAGAAGGGAGATGTTCCACTCCCTTAATCATCTTTGTGGCTCTGTGCTGGACCCTCTCAAGCAGTTCCCTTGTCCTTCTTGAACTGAGGGGCCCAGAACTGGACACAGTATTCCAGATGTGGTCTCACCAGGGCAGAGTAGAAGGGGAGCAGAACCTCTCTCGACCTACTAACCACACCCCTTCTGATACACCCTAGGATGCCATTGGCCTTCTTGGCCACAAGGGCACATTGCTGGCTCATGGTCATCCTGCTGTCCACCAGGACCCCCAGATCCCTTTCTCCTACACTGCTCTCCAACAGCTCAGTCCCCAACCTATACAGGTACCTGGGGTTGTTCTTGCCCAGATGCAAGACTCTACACTTGCCCTTGTTATATTTCATTCTATTTCTCCCTGCCCAACTCTCCAGCCTAGCATTCCCCTGCCCTCCACTGGACACATTCCAGTATGTCCCAAGTTGCCCAGAGAGATGGTTGCTGCCTGATCCCTGAAACCATTGCAGGTGAGGTTGGCTGGGGCTCTGAGCAACCTGCTCCAGTGGCAGATGTCCCTGCTCAGTGCAGGGGATTCGGACCAGATGACCCTGAAGAACAGGTATAAACTAATTATTCTAATCAACATTGAAATACTGTGCTGTTAAGTTCCAGGTGTCATTTTAGAATGTATTCCTGTGAAAATCCTTCTGTGCTGTTCCACTGAGGTTAATTGGCCTGGATCCTTCTGTTTCAATCCCTATGCCAAAGTTGGTGAGCTTCCTTCTTGCTATCACTCTGGGAAAGAAGAACATAATCTCTATCTTAGGGGACTTTGTAAGAGGTATTTTATCTTTACACTTTTCCTTACTCTCTATTCCTTACTTGGCAAATATATAGGTGTTATATCTAAATAAAATATACACATGTTTATTGCATATGCTATGTTATTAGGTAATGAACCAAAAAGACAACTCAGAAAAAGGGGGTTTAGAGAGGGAGAAGTAAAACCATGGCTTCAGTGCAGAAGAAAAAGCAAAAAGTTTGGAGAAGCAGAGAAAACCTGTTATTTCAGAATTCTAATAAGCAGTATAAGTAACTTTTAAAATAATGATGTCTGCTGGGGCACGTACAGAGGAGCACTAAGAAAGCTCAGCTATCTGGTGACTGCCAAATGATACTGCTCTGCAGCCACTGCCTCCAACACAAACAGCTCAACTACATTTAAGTATCCTTACTGGAGACAATCAATCACATATGGAACAGAGCAGTTAGAAATAAGGTCTGCCGTTCATATACATTTAGTTATTTTTGCAACTAAGCTATACTTGTGTCCAAAAGAAATATTTGGGTAACTGAATGTCTCCCTCTTAGGAGTGGAGGAAAAAAGAGTGCAAATTGTCAGCATAGGTCAAGAAATAACTGAAATTCAGAATTCAGTGCCAGGATGCATTTCATCTTCAGAAGGAAAGTGTTGCCACCCTGTGCAACCTTTTGAAAGATGTTGGTGCCTTAGGCATAAGTACCTAATGTCACAGTGAGTGAAGAGATCCAGACAGCCCACTTACAGTGCTCATGATGGAAAACAACACAGCAAGTGGAAGGAGGAGGAGCACTGTGAGAATATTATAAAAATTGCAGAGATATTTCAAAGAAAACTGTTAATAGGAAAGGCATCTTTGAGTAGAAAAGCTAGCTTCTTGAGTTTCCCTATGTCTCTGTTTCTATGACAATACCAAAATGCTTTAAAAACATTGATTTTTTTTTTTCCTGCTATTAATGTCCACTCCACAGAGAATACTTGTTTTAGAAATTTCAGTCAAGGATGTATCTGCATGCAGTGGGTTACCAGGTCTCCAGAACTGTTTCAAGGGGTCTGTTTAAAGTATGATGAGCTCAGTTGCATTTATAGCACCAGTGAGACACATAGACATAAGATTCACTTGCTGGACATAGGACAGAAAAGCCAGAGGCTCGCAGTGCTGGTGTGTGCATCTATACCACTGAGCAACAGAGCCAAAGAGCTCAGCAGGGTTAATGTCATCAGTCACTTCGGTAACACATCTACTCACATTTAGTAATTCAGTAATAGACATGCGAAAGCTTAATTTTCTTAATTGATCTAGTCAGATCATCAATATGTCATTGCTATTTTTCCTCCATGAAACAAGAACATGCAGTATATTTTCCCCTAGCTTGTTTTTTTTTTTGTCTCCTTTCTTCCGCTCTTTTTGGACATTGTCTCTACCTTATATTTCAGAGCTTTTCTTCAGGGCTTAAGAGAAGGTGGTGCAAGTAGCGTGTTTGGATTTGTTCTGTCTGTGATATTTCATTGTAAATGGAGTCAATATTAGGGCCTTTAAGCTTTTTTTCCTCGGGTTTGGCCTTGATCTCACTGCCAAGGGAAATGCACGTCAACTAATATTTAGCATTTTAAGGAAAAAACACAAACAGAAAAAAAATGACAATTTTTTGATAAAATATGAATGTTTAGTCTGTGTTTTCCATCGGAGAGGCTGATAAAAACAATGTAAAAAACATTTTAATGTTAACTAATTTCAGAATTGCAGCTTTATTAATAGAAAAATACTCCAGATATGAGCCCTTTTGTTTATACTAGTGTAGCAATGGAGCAGAGGTGAAATTTCCTTAGTTGCTTCTATCTTTAAGAATCCAGTCTTAACTGATGTTTTATTCCAAAGACTTCATTGCATAATTTGCATAATGATTTCAGTTTCTGTGAGTCTCATGACCAGCAAATTTGTTCATTAGAATGTATATGAAGGACAAGTATGGAAGGAACTGAACACAGCTGAACTGAATCCATTAAAAAGTTTCAGCAAATGCTGGTGGATTTTTTTTTTCCAGAATTTTCTCAGATCTCTTAAGAATTGATTCAAATCTCTTCTAAAAGCAGTGAAACACCTCCATCACTGGCTGAGTTTTGTAAATCTGTGAGCCCTCTGGAACTCATGCTCAGAAGTAAAGACAGGGCAAACCCTCTCCTGGTTTTGACCTTTTCTCTGTGGGTATGAAACTTGCTGAGATATTCTCACATTACTGCAAACAGCCTCCACCCATGAACATTGTTAATCTCTCTGGTATGTTCAGGTCTTGCATCTGAGCACAATGTTCTCAAAGCTTGCGGTATGACAGATGATATAGCAAAGGAAGGTAAAGAAAGGAACAGAGCAGACAGTAATAAATACTAATGAAAAGGGCAGAAGAGCCTCTCTGCATTTTCCACCCTTTCTACTACTCTTGTTTCTTTTCCCTTCTGTCTTTTCTTTTACATTGTCCTCCCTGTGCCATCAAGATTCTAAACATTTCAAGTCACTCCCTCTGTCTTTCTCCACTATGAGCATGAGTTATGAGCAATGAGTAAGAATGAATGAATGCACCCTCCTTAGAAGCAACAAGCAATACACTTAAAACAGCAGGAGCTGCTGATGCAGCACGTGAGGAGATTGAACAGATTAGCATGGCATGGTTTCATAAATCTGCATGCAAAAACTGTCAGCATGTGTCACCACGTGGTAGCTGGTTAGGAAGAACAAAGTGTTTTTCTCCAATCTGAACCTACCCCAGGAACAACCCAGTTGCAATCTCTAGGCTCCATTTTTTTGGAGCTTTTTATTCAGTTTTGTTTCAGTTTTACTTAGGATTAAAACTTACTTGCTTAGTTATCTCCCATTTCATTCAGTGAACATCTGGTTAGCTAAATAGCAGGTAGTGGACTATCACACAGGACTCTGTGGTGAGGTGCAGCTCTTATTGAAGTTTCTTGTGTATATTTAACAGAGGGTGAATTTTATTTCTATTGACTTTTTATTAGCTTTGATTTTCAGAAAAGACTTTCAAAGTGGCATTACCTGTGTTGAGCTCTAGATTCCCTGCTGTTTTGCCATTCAAATTCCACTCTTTACATGTTTTCTTTCTCAGTCCTTATGTAAGGAGATTACATAAGAGAAGACTGCAATTTCCAAAATCATTTACCATATTAAACAGCAACTACCGTCAATGGATCTTTACCAGCTGCCTGAAGCAGAAAGGAGACATGTGGCTGTACATTTGGAAACCAATCGTTTACGGTACTCATCAATGCCTGCTGCCATCATGGGCAGATGTCATCAACAGTCATTATGCAGCTCTAAAAATAGAATAAAAAAACTTGACCTGGACAGGTCCTCAAACAACTAATAAATTACCTCTGGATGATGGAAATGTGTGGAGTCCTTTCTCCCCACCAGCTCCTGCCACTCAGGGATCCTGCAGACCCAGACCCAGAGCTAGGTCAGTAGAGGGAGGAGGTATTCAGTTGAAGTATATGTCAGGCACTTAGTCAGGATATTCATGCCAAGCTGACATCTCCTCACGTCTAAGAGTTATGGTTTCTCTGTGTGTCCCTCTGATCTGTCCTTGTGGAGATGAGCATGACCAGCATGTGCCTGCTGATCTCTGAAGCAGCACTGTGTCATCTTTGGAAATGGTAACTTATATTTGCCTCTTGTTGTTTTTCCTTTTTCTCTTCTTCCCCAGAAACCACTAGTAAGCAAAGAGAGCAAGCAGGAGAAAACACTTTGGGGAGCAGAAGGGCAAAGGGGTTTTGAGAGCACCTCTGCTGTGTGTGTGCTTCTTTGGCTGTCCCAGCCACCACACAGTGCCTTGGGAAGGGAAGAAACAGCATCAGAGTGTGGAGAGGCTCCCGTGCTTCTGTCTTGCCCACCTTCCCACACTGTGTGAATTTGGCATCAAGAGCTGATGTCGTGACTCTGAGCAACACTCCTGCAATTGCTGTGTTGTGTGGAATGGAACAACCTGCCGTGGTCTCATTTTCCCAAATCTGGCTTCCTCTGCTTAGCTCCCATGAGAAGATAGAGAGTACAGAAAGTGGCTTCCTTTCCCTTTCCCTGCCCACCCTCACAAAAGCCTTGAGAGGAACACTACCTTCTTTTCTTTGAGGAGCGCTGGCGAGCACAGGCTGTTACAGTCCACCTCATACAGTGCCTTGGCATCAGAAGTGGTCAGCTGCTCCCATGCTCCTGTTTGCTTGCTGGTGTGTGGCAGAGGGCATGAGAGAAAGGAAAGCGATGCTATACTACTGAAACGAGGCATAGCAAGCGCTATGTGCCCACAGCTCCAGCCCAACCTGCCAGTGTTTGTCTGCTTTTTAGTTAGCAAGTAGAACATTACTAGTGACTTGCACTTCGTTGCTTCCCTGCGCAAAGCCCTCTGATCTCCAGCTGGCCTGCAAGACATGATTTAAGGCTGTAAGAAATGTGTCACAGCCTTTTTGGAAGGGTACAGCTAGTGCTCATGTGGTCATTTTATCTTTAAAATACAAGAGTGCTTTGTAAAGGCTAACAACACTGCTAAATGTAATGACAGGAAAAAGATATATCTCTGCTAGGATGATATTCTGTTTGTCAAAAATAGCCAACAGTTCTCCCACAACAGAAGAGGGCTGGATATCTCTTTGTAATTTGCTTCTCCTCCTTTACAGTCTCTAGAAGGGTGCATGCAGAGGGCCTATGTATCCATTTGTCTACTTTCCCAGAACAAGGAGGACACCGCAGCAATAATCTTTTGGTGACAAAAACGTTAGACTGAATCTAAGTTTGTTATAAGCTGAATAGCAGAACATACTGTTATGCTTTATATGTGCAGCGAGTGATCTCTTTATTTAACAGCAGTTGCAGCAACAGAAATATTTCTGACTACAGTTTTTGTTTTTTCGCTTTTCTAAGCATTCTCTTTCTCCCTTTCGGTTGCTCTTGAAGTTGTGATATGAGATCAGGGAAGCTTAAGAGACTTCTTAGCATACCATCATTTCAAGATAAATAAGTGCTCATGAAGACAGCCTGTGAAAAGGGAATTGATGTACTATTTGAATGCCCTGACTTTATAATTCATACAAAACTCTCTCAGCACGAGTGTGCCCAGTGCTGAAAACCTTGCCTTAGGGTTCAGATAGATCAAGCAGTAATAAGAGTCCATGGCTAGTTGAGTGGGAGGAAGAGGAGAAAACAATTTAAAAGCAATGAAAGAAGATACCCACGATCATTGCTGTAGTAAAGCTTTTGCTCCCACAGCCTGTGGAACCACCACATAATAGGTTGGAGAACTGAACTCAGTCTCAGTTGTCTGCCTTGCAGCTGCACGTGAGATTGCAACCTCGGCTTGGGAAGAACTGGCTGAAGGAGGGGCAGCTGGCTGCTCTGCTCAGCTGTGTTTGGAGATGAGCAATTTTCTGTTGAGGTCAGTGAGAGTTTGACAGCATAAGGAGTTCAGACCACCATCCCTAGAGAAAGTGGAGAAATCCAAAATGAGAAAATAGGGATAAGACCATAAATTTGCTCTAAAACTGGTTGCATGATCTATTTCAAACTGAATATATTTATTGAGAAAGTGTTTTTCCCAGCAAGATACAGGAAGGAGGTTTTACTCCAAGATGAATTCACAGTTTGCTTATGCATAATATTTCCATGTAGACAGTGCTGTCAGGCAGTCATTTTAATGAGTGCTGAAAATCCCAAACCAATTGTAGTCTAATCCCACTACTTGCTCCTATTTCTGTATTGACACTCCTGGCACCTCTCAGGCATTTGCCTTCTGCAACCAAGCAGCCACACATTGAGAATGAGCATCTTTGCCCAAACTATCTGCTATTTAATAATGCTTGTTGATAGCAACTGTTCTTCAAAGTCCTAGATGGCATGGTTTCAAATGCTGAAGCACTATGCACCAAAATAAGCCCAAGATTCAGATAGCTTGGTTTTTCCCACGTTAGCCATCATGTTCACTGCATATTTTTTTTTAGATCACTTTTTGCAAGTTTTCATTAAGGAGGTAGTTTTGAATTACCTGATGAGAGAAGTGGGGGGGGCTTTCACAACTGGGCTTCCCAGTGTGTGTCTCATTTGTCAGTAAGCATCCCTTATCCCTCCTAAGCATGGGAAGAAGCCCTAGAAACATCTTGGAGCACCTTCCTGTGTTTTCTCCCTGAATAATTTGCTGTGAAGTTTTTATTAGACATCACTACTCCTGGGCTGGAAGCAAGAAGGTTTGCTTGCAATTCAGATAGAGGCCAGTCATGTACACTTTTGGTGCTTGTGATAACCCTGTTATTAACTCCCTAGGGCATAAGCCTTAGTGGTCAGGCTATAGATAGCCTATGGGTCTGATAGCTGCCGATCTCGTTAGCCCTCGGATTTAGCTTGATTTATACTTCCCTTGCTCCCCCTAGTTTATAGTGATATATTACTCAAACTCAAGAAAGAAAAAAACCACAGGGTAGACAATAAAAAAGTGGTCATGCTCAAGCCTCTCTGTAGAGAATGGAGGACTTGCTATAATTTAGTGCCAGGGGCACTCATGTCTATTGCACTATTAGACAAATGTAAATAGTTCTTAGTTAGTGCTGTAGAATTTCAATTTTCCATCTTTCCTTAGGCTCACTCTCTGCCTTATCTGCCTTTTCTGAATAACTGTGCTTGAGTAAATTTTATAAATATAAACACACATGTAGTAATAAGTTTACAGAGTTTTTACTATAAATGAACATTTGGATCTGCTCCAAAAATAAGCACAGGTTTCAGTACTGTCTTAATACAAGTTATGCTAAGGAAGAGACAACAGAAAATTTAATTTCACTAAATAAAACCAACCACTTCAATGGAAAGCAATTCTCTGTTTTTTTGCTATTCTCTACCTCATTTTCCCTCCCTGCCCCAGAAATGGCCAGGTGGATATCACATGGTTAAACCTAAAAAAGTACTGTCAGAGGCTAAATTGAATTTATGCAGAGATATATTAATCAGAGGCTGGCATTGAGACAGATGGGACTAGATGAGATTAGACTGAAAATGGACAAAAATAAGAACAGAGAGCATTAAAAAGAAAAATGCTGGTATTACAAGGGAAAAGTATAGAAATAACTCTAGTAAGTGGGGTGAATAAAAACTCATGTAAGATACTAGGTTAGCAGTTAGCATGGAAGAAAAAGAGGAAATTAGATAGAATTTGGGGGTTTTGATGTGAATTCAGCAGGCCACAGATATGCAGTGATCAGACAAGTCTGAAAATAGACCCACATTCCATCACACAGAAGCTACTGTCAGACCTCTGTCATGAGGCAACAGCTGTGCCAGAATAAATGGCTACTTGTTCTGCTTTGCAGCTAGCACTGTTCCTGTAAGCATGTGTAGATTAAGCCCCCTGAACTTTGGACAAGGAGGTGAGGGGCTAGTGTTAGTCTAGGGGAGAGAGTTTTGCCATATTTGTTTGCTGTTCTCATTTCTCACTCCAAAAACATATTGCAGAATATCAGAGATGGCTGTTGCCAACATATATACAAATAATTTAGGGAGCATTCAGAAAGACTAGATATAACCTCAGGATGCTGTTCTTCCCCAGGTTCCTGTGGAATCAAGAGAAAGCATTTCCTCTGGGACAACTCAGAGCACCTACAATAAGACATCCTGCTGAGAGGATTTTACCACTCACCACTGACTGTGGAAAGATCCTAAGGCAAATAAGCTCCTAACCTTGGCCTAAGCCAAAGGTGGTCTTTGCAACCATCCTCCTAAGAACCAGAAGCAGTGAAATTAGTCACTAACAGATTTTGGAGTAGATTCTATGATTTTCAGGGCTCACAGAATGCTGCAATTCTTCTGCTGCCTTTAAGCACTCTGGGGCACTGTGTATGAACAGTAACTGGAAATCCGTAAGGACTGCTATAATATCAATAAATAACATACTGCAGGGCTGCCATATATTCAGAACACAAGTCACGGTGATAGGACATCACTGAGAGCGGAACATGGTTTAATCAAAGTGCTTGTGGATGTTATTAACAAAACAGTGCTATAAACTAACACTTTGTGTACTCTCTCTAATCTGCCTGTAAGTGGGTGTTAAATGGACAAATATTCCTACCAGAGCAAGAACATGTAAATCACAGCTCTTAATTGCTGTTTCTAATGTATTTCCTTGTGAAATTTTATCTGTGGATCACATATTTAAATAATCATAGATCTGAAAGGCAGTATAATAGTTGTAGCAAGTGACTATGAGTCAAGTGAGTTAAATTTAAGACTAGTCTCACTCCAGGCTCTGAGCCAAGAAGAGGGAATATTTGGGTGTTCCTCCTCTCATTTAAGATAATTTTCCTCCTGTTCCCTTAGCAGTTAATTAGCTGTGTTCATGGTAGCAGTGGGGGATACAACAAAGCTATTTTTCCTGTCTTGCCACGTCACCTCAGTTATAGCAGATTTAGATAGTGCAAAAGCTGTCAGGCAGCAACATTAATCTAGAACAATCATCTTCTCTGCTTACACAAAAAGCTTAAAGCTCTATAGTTATAAGAAAACTAGTAAAAACTAGTAAGCAATATTGAGGAACTAGTCAGACTTTCTTTAGTAAACTTTGTATATTACTGAACTGTACTGCCTTCTTGGCTGTCTTTGCAGAGTTTTCACGTCATCCAGTGAAAGGATGTAGTATTATGAGGAAAATCTCATTCACAGAACCAGTTGAGAGAGTTTAAGAAAAGCCTTTGTGGAAAGACTCAAGAAGATACTGCAATGGAAAGCCAGGAAAAATGTGTCTTGTTCCAATGAAAATGGGAAACACGGAAGAGAGAATGGGTCACTGTGGGCTACTTAGGCAAGTAAAAATAAAATATGAATTGCACTGGAAACAGAAAGCTGGAGGGCCACCAAAACAGGCTTTTATATTCCAAGTTTTGTGCACATGAGAAAAACAGGGACAGCATGAGGATACGCTGCAACAGTTGCCAAGAGGTTAAAGATAATATGAAGAGGCTGTGTTATAAGTCCTGAAGGCACAATAACACAAAATGACTTGACCAAGAAAATATTAATTGTAATTAATTTGCAATAAGACAATAAATTTTGGACTAGTTCTTATTCCCACTAGAACTAATTGGACTTTTGCCGTGAAATTTATTAGGAAGGGGATTAAACTTTTAATAATGGCTTGGTTAAGAAACCAGTGATGTAATTGTGAACTGCTGGGAAAAAGTAACTAAGAAATACGTAACAAAATATCATCACTTGAACAAATGCATCTGAGGTGTACCATTGGGTATTTATAGAACTGATGGAACAACTGGTTGCTAAAAAACCCCACAGAGAATTGAGGAAGTATCATGAGACTAATAAAGTGTCAACATGTCACAAATCTTTAAAAACAGAATTAAGAGTAACTATGGAAACTATTGTCTTATGAGCATGGCTCCAAACTGAAATAAATACTATAAATATTAAAACAGAAGGGAAAAATGTGTTCATATGGAGGTGAACAGAATAATGAGACCCAGATATGACACAGGTGTACTACAGTAAACTAAGCCAGACAAATTAGAACATTTATCCTTCTACTTCTTTTTAAGATGAAGCCAGAAGATTAGTAGAGTACAGAACAGTATCAAGGCTTCACAAAGGCATTTGATGCTCTGCCACAAAATATATTAAGGGAATTATCAAAACAAGTCAACTTGGGCTAAAATTTACTTAAAGGTATCACAGGCTGGCCACTGAACTGTAGACAGCAAGTAAATCTGAGTAGCAGTCAGCATTGTCCAGAATAAGTGGCCTGTAGTATCCTTTAAAGGTCAAGATGTGGTCCAATATCTGGAGGATAAAGCACTAATTAAATGTAAAAATGATTACTAAAGTACGAGAAACGATTAACAGCACAGAGGTGAGAGGAAATACAGAAGGTTCTAGTTGTTCTCTAGGGATCTAGAGATTTATTTGGATCTAATAAAATGAGGCTAAACTTAAAAGAACGGCAAAATTAATCAATGATTAATCAATGAGCATTAACAGTACTTTGTGCCCATTAGTCAACAAATAAATTTTATGAACTTGCAAATACATTATTTTTGTTTATGAAAGAATTTGTCTTAAATGCTTATTCAGGCTTTATAAAGCTGATCAGAAAACTGAAAATCAGAGAGCATATGCATTTATGCATACTAATGCATAAATAGCATTAGTAAAATGATAATTTGCTTGATAACTTTCTGCTTATCTGAGAGCAACATTTCCTTTTAATTGGTGAGGTTGCTCAGAGTATGTTGGGAGTTGCACACCCAGGTGAAGTGCTGGGGCCTGGGCTATGGGCGTCAAGTTGAAGTTGACCTATGGATGAGTCACAACCCAGCAGCATGTCTTGTTCCCCAAGTGGTTTCAGGCCCCACAGACAGAACCTGGCCCACCTGTGTGAGGCCCCACCTTCCCCCAGGTGATCATGGTTGGGGTGGTGGTCAAGGCTCGAGTTACATTAACCAGGAACTGACCAGTCTGGGAAAAGTAATAAGGAGTTGATCAGTTTGAAGGGAGGTCCTGGGGAAGAGAGTTTCTGTTGGTTGCAGTCTGTTGAGCTCTCTCTCAGTAGCATATTCCTCTGTGGCTGATTTGAGATGGAGAAGAGCAAACAGGTGAAGTTATGTTGAGGGGATGTTGCTGAGTTTGGTGTTGGTCTGAGGAAGAAGAGAGCTAGCAGTACAACTAGTGATGCAGCTGGAGGGCTCCATATTTTGAAGTGTTCATTGTGAATGAGGTCGATGTGGTGGTGGTGGCTGGTAAGGAATCAAGGCTTATACACTAAGGTCTTGATTGTGGTAGTCAGACCAAGGATCTACCTAGCCCTATCTAATCTTGTTAGCAGTGGCTGAAAATGGATGTTTTCAGGTGATGAAGAGCAGGACTAGCACATATAAGAGTCTTCTGTAGCTCTTTTCCAGACTAAAATTTTTCATCTTTGGGACTCTGAGTCACCTGTGGGTTTAGTAAGTCTAAAGGATTTATTTTCCATTAACTTTTTCAGCTTCTTCTTGAACCAATGAAAACTTTTAGCATTGACGCTGTTCTTTGGCTTTACAATTCTAACACAAATTGCAGAAAGTACTGCCTCCTGTTTGTTTTGAAGCTGGCTGCTATTAACTGCAACTGATGCCCTCTAATTCTGCTGCTGGGAGACTTGGCAAACAGTCAGGCTTTGGCTACCCTGGTTGTGCTACTCGTGTGTTAGTGAATCTCTATCACATATCCCCTTGGTTGCCTTTTTCACAAACTAATTGTCTTTTTATCTGAGTAGTAGACTATTTTTTCCTGATAAAGAAGCCATTTTCACATCATGCTATACAAAAACCAACAGATTCATGAGTAAGTTCCCTGGCATCAGAAGCCACAGGATTACCTCAAAATTGTATCTTGATGTTTTAAAGCATGTTTTATGGCCTTGCACAAAAAGCCTGAATGCATGAACTAAACGCAATTGCTGAAATGAAGTCTCTCTAATAAAGGAGAGACATTTTGAGATGTATGTGCTACTGTGTACATATCACTGGAGACTTCCCAGAAATAGCGAGGTCTTCCCATCATCACAAGCAACATCAAAGCAGAAGACAGCAAACAGATCCCTTTTCCAGAGAGCTGCAGCCTCACTGCTGGACTTAGTGTCAGGGTGCAGGGCTGTGGCTGTTCCCTTTGCAGACAGTGGGAGAAAGAGGGAGAGGGGCTCAGTCCAGAGCTAAGACTAAGCACTTCTGCTCTGCCTTGGATTTTCCTAGAGAGAAAAAAGGGGGGACCTGTGCTGTCATCCTCTTTGTGTGAGCCTTTGAGGAGCTCTCGCTTTGCTATCTGAGAAAAAATGAAGTTCCCAGTGAGATATCGTGCCTTGTGCTCTAAACTCTCATACATCAATGTCTGTCTCCATGTAGAAAAGGAAGCTGTGTCGCACTGCATATTAACTGTACATAGTCACGGCTTTCACTTAGGGTCTTAAATCTTTTTTTTGTCTTTCTGTCATCAGTGTGTGGATTTCACTTCAGTCCTATGGTATTTCAAGAATATCTTGCACACAGTCCTTTGCAAGTATGTGCCTTTGCCTGCTTGAAACACTTGACATGTCCACTGAAGAGAAAGAATGACTGTGAAATTGCAAAGCATTTTTTTTCCATGAAACTTCAGGAGCTAGTTGCTAAGCTTAGTCAATGCTCCTTTTAGAACTGACCCAAAATGCTGGATACTGGTTTTGACCCTTCTGTTTAACTGTCCTTCAATATTTTGCTTTTCTTCTCAATAGTGACATATTAATAGGAGAAAAAAAAAGGCTGTCTCTATTTCCTCTGTTATTTTTCTTTCCTGAAAGATATGTCTGTAGCCTTTCTGCCTTCTGCTTGCACAGTCCACTAAGCAATAACACAAGTAATTTTTACTCCCAAGTGGGAAAGAAGAGCTGAAACTCTGAGTCTTGCTTGATGTCTGAGAAAGGAGGTTTCTTTTATAACTTGCAAATAAAAACCTGCTACTGTGAAATACAAAAGTGTTTTCAAACAGGAAGGATGGGGTTGCCCTTAAAGCTCTGTGCTCCACTCCCCTATGGAGCATTTTACCCAAAATGGAGTGCAACACAGGCAGGACAGGACTTTGTAATGGTGCGTGAATTGGTTTGTGGGGAGGAGAGGAGCATGCAGCACCTTTTCCTCTTGCTTTTATGGCTCAAATGAGGTTGTGACTTTTACGAAAGAAGCCACACACCTCTCCTGCTGTGCCTGTCTCCTGTGCAGTGGTAGTTCTGCAGCAAGATCTGTGATTCTGTGTGGTTAGATTTTCTAACATTCTGTGATTCTGTGAAGATACTGGTGACCTACCTGGGGTGGGGCTGTGAATGCCAGGCTAAGGCATGAGAGCTGAGATTGTTGAACCTGGCCAGGCAAGAGGTGTATGTCACAGCTCATGTTTCCTGGCACATGTATTGTTCTAGAAAGCGTTGCTTCTCTATCCTTATGTGACCTTGCAGGAATAACAGACACCCCCTTGCTGAACTACAGAAATTGTTAATATCCTATTTATCTAAATGTTGAAAGTGTGAAAAGTTGCTGCTGTGTCAAATATTTTGCAAGCCCTTGCAGTTCTAAACATGTGATACTTGACTATAGTGTTGTGCTGCCATTGGCAGGCTTCCCATTACATAATGTTGACCCATATTTGTGATATGTGACATTTTCTGCTAAATGCTGTCAGGGATAATCCGTCACAGGATAAACTTTCTGATTATGCTGAGACTCTTGTCATCCTTTAGCACAAACATAATTTGTGTCTCAGACAATGCTATTCCTTGTCAGGACAAGCAGAGTGCAGTTCTCTCAGGTAAGAAAAACACCAAGAGAGTATCATGTGCTTTGAGACTGAAATACCTAGGACTAAATTCATTGCCAAGTGGTTGCACTGAATTGCACCTGGGAGTAATCTGAGCTTTAAAAAATGCTGAGCCCTAGCCCAGGTGATGGTAGTAGCGATTGGCTAAAGGAAGCACGAAGTCTGAAGTGTGACTCTGCAAAACGCTGTCTCTGGCAGGTCCAGGTTGTTTCATGCTTTAGAAAAGGAGAGCTGCAAAAAAGGTTTCTCTGCTCTACTCTTCCGCTGATGTTTACCAGTATTTACAGACTAAGCCAGTCTTTTCTTCCAAAACAAGTGTGATGTGTGCGGAGATAAATAAATAGAGCTCAGCCAGGGGTTATTGCTATAAGGTAGCTGAGAAATGAGAGACCTTGGAGGAATGGGAACACCCCAAAGCTGTCTGCTTTCAAAGAGCTATGCAAAATCCATCCATTCCTGATTTTGGTTGCAGAGAATAAAGAGTAGAGAAGAGAAAGGTGTATAAAATAGAGGCAGACAGAATAAAACAGCAATTCCCGTAGTATTCAAGAACAGGATCTGCTTCAAATGGACTTTATATAATATTGTAGCAAAGCAGTAACGAGATTGTGTGAGCTGCTGAAGTGTCTGCCACATTGTGGAGGAGAATGAATGTGGAACATAAGGTCAAGAGACTAAATACACTGTCTTCAGAGGAAGAAATTTTCCAGCCTTATGTAGGAGATGACTGTGTGCTAAGAACAGTTGCAGTACCAAAGAGAAAGGTTGGGCTTCTGTGCCAGGAATGAATGCTTTTCAGAGCCAAAATTAAAACCTGATGAATGCAGTCTCACCCACTTTAGTTTCTCCTCTCTCAGATTCTACATTCATTTTGTCTGCTTATTCATTCATCTATCCCTTCCCACCTCCCCATTGACTCACACTCTCCCTCCCTGCTTGTCACTGCTTCCTTTTCATTTTCTCTTCTTTTAGGATTCATTCCCAGTCATTTAATTTCTCTTCTGTCTGACCCTACTGCACACATTTTCCTTCATGGTGAAAAAACAGCAGAGAGACAAAGAGGAGGAAAAAAATAGAAGATGAGCGAGGAAGGGAGGGGGAGAGGAGCAGACAGTGCAGGAAGGGTGCTTAGTGTCGCTCTTGCTCCCCATGCTGCACTACAGATTTCTGAAGGTGTCACAAGAGTCTGGGCTCCTAAAACCTGTTCCTTTCTCCCAGGCAGCAGCACTTGGCAGTGGCTTTCTGAGAGGTAATGCCAGAGCTCATTTCCTCAGATTAGTGTCCCTAGAAACCATAATAAAGAATAGAATAATCCTAGAGTCCAGTGGAATGCCACCTCTGAGTGACAAACATGTGGCTGTGTTGCTTGCTGCTGGGTTGAATCAGTGAGGACCAGGAGCAGACTGAATGGTCTTGGTACTCCAAAGTGGGAAATGGGAGCTTTAGGGGCTCTTCAGACTTGCTGGTATGCAATGCTGACCAAGAAACACCATGGCCTCGAGTTTGTTAGGGGTCTGTGTGCAAGGAACTGGTGTTTCTCAAAGAAACGGGATGCTGTTGTCTTAAAATCAATGGCCAAATGGTGCCAATTTTGGTTTAATGAAACAGCAAAGAGGCACCAGGAATGCTTATTGTAATGTGTGGTAGGAAATGGGCTGAAACTACTTTATCTGGAGACTGGGGATCCCATCCCAGCATGACAAGCTTGATCCCAAAGTTAATCTGCAACCTGGAGAAAGCACTGCACTTGTGTAGCCTCTGAGGTCCAGAGGCAGCTCCTTTGTCTGTGGTGAGGCAGGAGCTGTCGCACCCACTGATGGTGCAAGCACTGCACAAGTTTCCATTTATTCTCCTACTACTCTTTGTATGAATGTTCTCCTTTTCTGGCCCTGTTCTTGTTCCTGAAACTGCTAGCTGAGATGGAATTCTCTCTTCTTGATTAGAAAATTAAAAAAAAAAAATCTCACTTTTCACCAAAGAATGGTAGAAATAGCACCAGCACAGGCGGGTTATTTCTCCTTCCCACACAAAGAGCAGGTGGGAAGTGTTGGGGGCAGATAGCCGGAAACGACCCATCCCTGTACCCCATCCTGCTACCCGTAACCTTCTGCCAGCTTTCCTGGTTCCATCCATTTAACAACAAATTTAATATTTCTTTCTTCAAATTCTTGCATCCCTGAGGGACCAAAGTGAATAGCCTGACCAAAAGTTCAGCCATTACCGTTCAGTAGGATTTATGCATGGTGGTTTGTGGCGTGTTGGGTGCTTCAGGAAAGTCAACACCCACTGGTCCTTGGGGGTTTGCGGCTATCCCAGGGTGATGGAGTCCCCTCGAAACACAATGTACAGCGGCGTCGAGCAGCACGGGTGTGGGGGGCTGTGCCCGGCGTCGGCGCCCGCACCAGCGGGATTTAACCGCCCGGGATCCCCGCACCGGCGGAGTTTACCCCCTCCGCAATCCCCGGTGCAGACCACGGCCGGGCGGCGGGGCTGGGCCTGGGGAGAGGCCCGGGCCCGGACGGGGCGCGCGTCCGCCCGCCACGCGCCCACCGTTAAACTAACGGCCACCGCGTGAAGGGATCGGCGGGTGCCTGAGGGGCGGCGAGGCGGCTGGCGGGGCCGGGTAAGGAAGGGNGGGCGGGGGGCGGGGGGGCAGCCCGGGCCCGCCGCTCCGTGCCGCCGCCGTTACATAAGGAGCGGTGGTGGAAGGGAGCGTTTCTACGCTTTAAACGCAGCTCCTGGGCTGCGATGAGCGCGCGCCTCTCTGCTGCCCCCTCCCAGCCTCGCCGCAGTGACAAATCCGCTCCCGCCCGCCTCCCCCGAGCCCAGCCGAGCCGAGCCGAGCCGAGCCGGGCGGCGCCGAGAAGCGCCGGGAAGCGCTGCCGCTTGGCTCCGCACCGCCAGCCCCAGCCTCAGACCCCGGCGGCGCGACAGCAGGCAGCGGCGAGGGGCGCGATGGAGGCTCCGCGCCTGGCGCACACCATGAGCAGCCCCACTAGCCCCTGTGAGGAGGTGATCAAGAACCTCAGCCTGGAGGCGATTCAGCTCTGCGATAGGGACGGTAAGTCCGGGCTCCACACCGCTAATCCCTGCAGACGCAAGATGCTGCTGCTTCTGCCCTCATGGATGCTAATGCAAATTAATCCCCGCGGCGTATGGTCCTTTGTTATCCCCCATGTATTTGTAGGTGCAAGTGTTTCCAACCCCTCCCGCCACCGCCGTCGCCACCCTCCTGCTACTGAGAACAAAAGGAAAAAAAGGTTGCACCTTGCTGGAGAAAAGGGAGGGAAACCCACCGCTCCCTGAGCCATCTCTGGCGTTGCAGTGCGTTTCCCCCTGGGCGAGCCTGCTGCACAGCCCTGCCCCTGCCAGGAATCGACACTGGGGTTCATTCTGGGAGAGGCAATAAGGAGAACTAGAGCAAGCGCTGCAGAGGGTCCGGATCTAGGGACTGGGTAGCGGCACTGCTGGGGTTTTTGTTATCCGTCGTCTCCCAACTCCTTTGTATCGTAGGGCAGCTCCCGTGCCTAAAATACACAGACGAACCTGCTGGCTGGCGTGGGCTAGCGGCAAACTTGTTGCCGGTCGCTTGTGCAGCCATAAGGCGTGAGTGGACCGACATCGGGGCTCGCAAGATGGGGCTCGGGGATGGCCGGAGAGGGAGGCGGCGGGTCCAGCGGCCCCGCGGTTCAGCACCGCGGACAGTGCCGCGCCGGCGGGCGGGCCTGGGTGTGCCTGGCNGCCGGGGAGCCGCACCGCCGGGGACACCACAGTGCCCAGGAGGCGGTGGCAGCCCTGCCCCGGAAAGCACAACCAGGCCGTCGAACGGATGAAGTTTGGTGCTTGGAGTTGCAGGTGCGCATATTAAAGGTTATCTGGGTCGAAGCAATCAGGTAAACATAAGGTGGTGATAAGGAGCAGCCAAAACCCTTTTTTGTGCTTTAAACACCACCTGAAAGCTGACTGTGGTGAAAGAGCGGAATATCGTTTATGTGCAGCTATGAGTGACAATACTGAATGGGCAGAACTGAGGAGAGAAACTGATAGTCAAAGAATCGAAAAATATTTTCTTGTAGAGTGGCATATAATTTGTGTTCATAGGCCAGATTATTCTCATCTTCTCATTTGACATTGAATTATCAAAAATTACTTGGTGCAAAATATGCTTTGGGTGTGGAATATATGTTGCCTGGTAAATATACTGAGGAATGAAGATACTGCGTCAGTGAATAATACAGCTGAAATAATGAAACTATTTCCTTATTGTGAGTGTATTTTTAGCACATAACTGTTATTGGTGATGGTTATAGAAAGGGTCAGTCTGGCTTTCTCAGTTACTTTTTACAAATTAGTTGTGATGAAATACTCCACTTTTTTAACCTAGGCAGACTTAATATTTTAAATGCTGGATTTTTGTAAGCTCTTTATTATTCTTGAAATATTCAAGAAATTGACAAGAGATTGAAAAGATTGTTTAGTAATTATTTCCATAACTGTATTGGAAATTCTTTGAATCTTATGATGTTTGAATTAAGATATAATATACACTTCCATCCACTTATGCCTACCTCACTGCCCAGAGAAACTGAACTATGTTTACAGTAGTGGAGTCTAGACTGTTCTTTTGTTAAAACACCTTTCCACGTGTATTTCTTTTAATTAATACCAGAGGGAAATAAAAATAGATAAATTATGCAATCCTTTATATTTGTCTACCCCAAGTAATTGTAGTGAAGTACTCCATGTTAATCATTGCAGACTCTTATTTGGCTCAACATACTGTAGTTGAGGTCTGCTCAATTTCACTGGAATAGTGTCATACAGACAAGCAAATGCAAAAATGTAGTATTTGTAACCTTAATTCCCTTTTGAATAGGCTTCACTGGAAAACAACAACTTTCCTGTAGATAACACTTTACAAACTAATCTTCATCAAGTAAACCATTATCATACAGAGTCATTGCTTCCTACAGTACATGATTGAGTTTCTGAACGAGGCACCTATATTGGACATGTAAGATATGCAACTCAGTGCCTGATGTGGCACAAGTCTGTTCTTGAGCATGCTTTGGTATTTCCTACAGGTGGCATTTATGTATCAAAAAGCTTGGTTTAGTGCGAACATAAAAACAAGCAAGGAAAGGTTAAGGCGTTACTCTTTCTAGCTAAGTGTGCAAGTGTATATGCAACACATTTAGATCCCTAATTGTGTACATGGGTTTCGTGCATTTATATTATAAATACTTATGATTAGGGTATCTTTGTTGTAAAAGGTGTAGTAGTTCTTAAGGTGCATCACTGAGGTTAATCAAAGTTCTGTGGTAAATACCAATATATTACCTGGAGTGAATTAAAAATATGCTAGATTTTCATATTCTGAAAATGTGCTTGATCTCTAAGCTGTTGTAACTGTAAAGGCAACCAATGAAATGATAACATTACTTACCCAACTATGATAAATTCTGCAGCACACATAGTTTGGAACCGAGGCGATGCTGCAGCATAAACATAAGCAATAATGGATTTTTTTAATGCAGATAACAAAATATTTTTCTTGTTTTCTAAGATAACGGAATTAATATTGAAACATTTTATATTCAGAAAACTGGGTTATACCTCCCGTGGAGGTACATACAGGAGCCAGAAATTCAGGAACTGGGGTGAGCAATTAATAATATCACAACAATTCTTTTTTTTTTTCTGGTGTGTTTTTTTTCTGGGTTTTTTTTTTTTCCCCCAGGCATTTCAAGACCATTTAGAAAACTTTAAAATGTCAATTAAAAGAAAACAAATGTATGCATTACACCTGGTAAAATTTGGTTTAGAGTGAATGTAACATTATAAAACCAATTATCAGCTCTTATTTTCAGCATTCTCTGTTATTTACAAATGCATCTTGCGTTATTTTTTCTTATTATTTTAGGTGGGTCTACTAGCACAGCTTAGTATTAATCTATTGTACAGGTAACATGTAGTTCCTTAGAACTCTGCTGAATGCACTTTGTATATAGGAGAAAGTGTATCATTTGTGATTTTGCTTTGCTGTATTTGAACATTGTGCAGCCATATTTCTGTAAACTTAAGCCAAGAAAGAATGTTTAATCTGTGCTAAAAATTCCAGTGACCTTTTTATAAAATTTGTATTAATGCTGCCTAGGGACTAAACCTTTAGTGGATGGATGCCCTTTGTGTCATGAGCAGGCCAGTTCTGTGAAAATATATGTAACTTCAGAAAATCATAAACCTTTGAAAAAACTGGGCTTTTCACAGACGTGGTAGAACAGTCTTAGATTTTAGCAGTTGAATTTCCTGAAGCTCCACATTGTTGCACAGCGCTCTCCTTACAGATCCCACACTTTGGCTTTTGGGCTCCTGCCAGAGTGAGAGCAGTGAGGCTGTTGTCTGCTTTCCATGCTCTTACAGTTGGCATCGACAGCTGGAAAGCAGAAGACACCTATCAAAACGCAGAAAAGAGAAAAGTAGAGCAACACACCTTTGACAAGGATGTTGGGAGACACAGACTGGGGAGAGGGGAAAGAAAACTGGCCCAAAATACAGACTGAGGCAATGGGTGGTCAAGGGTGGAAGAACAGGAAAGTCTTAGAAGCTGTGGATGTTGGTGAGGATCAGATTAAATGGGAAGGCAGAAGTGGGCAAAATGATCCTAAATGAGAACACGAAAATAAGATGAGCAGAAAATGAGCAGTGGAGGAGCCAAGTTCAGGCAGGATGCCCAGAGAAGAAAACTGGGAAAAAAAGATGAGGAGGTGTTCACCCAGATTAGATGAATGAGAATGGAATGAGAATTGGGAACCTGTGAAGAGTAAACCTGGAGACCTGTCTGCAAAAAAGAGACAGTAAGTACAAGAATGTGAAGGGGGGAACTGGGCAGTTTGGACTACAGATGTTAGGAGTAAAGGAATGAAACTAGGACTTGCTGAGCAAAGAGGCTGGGACTGGAAATATCAGCCTTGGGAATGAAGAACGGGACTTTGTAAGTGTGATTGGGAGTAGACAAAGGGGTGGGACAGGAACAAGTTCAAGGAAAAGGGCAGAAATGGCCATGTTTTGGTGTGACAGCCAGAGGAAGGTGAGTGTGCATCTTCCAAAGCCCCACACAACTCCAGGATACCAAATTCTCCTTGTTCATTTGCCAGCAAGGAATGGTACCATGCTATCAGAGCTTCAAGGGTACCGAGAGTCAACAATGCAAAGTGCTTTGAGAAAAGAGATGTTAGCCACCTTACATAGGCACTGAAAATTAGTAACTATTTTTTAACGTCTCTCAGTTTTCCCTGTGTAAAATGTTATTGCTTCCCCTTATAGAAATGTTTTCAAAATAAACTAATGAATGTTTGTTGAGCAGCCAAGCACTGTAGTAGCCTGGAAAACCCATGAGGTGCATGGAAAACCTCATGATGAAATTCATAATTTTGTCGTCAGAGCAGAATAGGAATAATGTGTAGCAAATAAGTCCTGGGACTACACACTGAACAATAGTGAATAGCTGTTACAAGAAAATTAGTTCATAATGTACGCACTATTCATTATGTATGTTGAATGAGTCAGAATTTATGTGGAAAAAATAGTATGTAATCATGCAGGTAAAGACTATATCATAATCTGAACAAACAAAGGGGGCAATTTAAGGTTATTCAAGTACGCGTCACTGATATTTTCTGACTTTTGATGGCTTGAACTATACAATCTCACTAAAGTGCTTTTAAAGGTTTGGGGTTTTTTCTGTGATCACTTGATAAGTTTGATTAGTATCAGGGTACCATGGTCAGAACTGGACTTGGTGTGTTGGCCGGTTTCAGTTATATAAAGCAATTTCTTCACCTTCCAAACACTTGACGCTATCAAAATTGTTTAGTCTAACAAGCTTGTATGAAAGCATTACATCATATGAGCTAAGACGTCACAGAATCATAGACTGGTTTGGGTTGGTTTGGGTTCCACACCCCATGCAATCAGAAAGGACATCTTTAACTAGATTGGGTTGCTCAGAGCTTCATCTAACCCAACCTGGAATGTTTCTAGGGATGGGGCACCACCTCTCTGGGCAACCTGTGCCAGTGTTTCACCACTCTCATTTTATAACATTTCTTCCTTATATCTAGCCTGAATCTACTCTCTTTTAGTTTAAACCCACTACCCCTTGTCCTGGTGCAGCAGGCTCTTCTAAAAAATCTGTCCCCATCTTTCTTATAGGACCCCTTTAAGTACTGAAAGGCTGCAATAAGGTCTCCCCAGAGCCTTGTCCTCACCAGGCTGAACAACTCCAACACTCTCAGCCTTTCCTCATAGCGCAGGTGTTCCAGCCCTCTCATCATTTTTATGGCCCTCCTCTGGACCCACTCCCATAGGCCCATGTCTTTTCTGTGCTAAGGGCTCCAGAGCTGGATACAGTACTCAAAGTGGGGTGTCACCAGAGCAGAGCAGCAGAATCACTTCTGTTGACCTGCCGGCCATGCTGCTTTTGATGCAGCCCAGGATACAGTTGGCCTTCTAGGCTGCAAGCACATATTGCTGCCTCATGTCCGGCTTTTCATCCACTAGTACCCCCAGGTGCTCAGCTGGACTGCTTTCAATCTCTTCATCCCTCACCCTGTATTGATACTGGGGATTGCCCAACCCAGGTGCAGGAACCTGCTCTTGGCCTTGCTGAACCTCATGAGGTTCACACAGGCCCACTTCTCAAGCTTGTTCATGTTCCCTTTGGATGGCATCCTGTCCCTCAGGAGGGGCATTTCTGTCTTACATAATTTGCATCTTTGACTTTTCATGTTATTTGAGCATGTCTCATGTTTTCTTATTTATTTCAGAAGTTTATTATTATGCTGGATTTATTGGAGTATTCTGAAAGATATTTTTAGAGTTTGTAAATGGGAGTTTTCATGACCAGTCATATCACTTACATATTTGCCTTTGAAATGGAAGGGATAAAGTGGCATCATCTAGTGTCTGGATGCATTCTTCAAATCCCTTTTTTTGGCATGGTGCAGTATCACTGCTCTTTCTGAAACGTTGTCCTGTTAGTCTCAGAGACAGGAAAAAAATGTAGTTTCTAGGTAGACTCCCACAGGCAGGACAACTTAGAGATCCAAATTTTGCAGTAATTCTTAGAGTCCTGAATGGTTGGACTTGCATAGTTGTTTGGGTTTTTTTAAACTATGAGAATTCTGAGTGCAGAATAAACAATTCAAATTTTCATATCTAGTGTAATAGAGAGGTGCTTGTAACTGTGGTATTTTGATAGGACTCAAAATTCAGGAGCATGTTTATTGTTTTTATTCCTCTCTCCAGCTGCAAGTTGGGAGATTTAAATTTGCTCTCTTCAAAAGCTGTATCACTTTTCTAGAATTTGAATGATGGAATGGCCAACTAAGAAATGTATTTCTTCCCTAAACTTTCGTCTAACCTGGCTAAACTTAAAAGTAGGGATTTTTTTTTTCTGTGGCAAGCGGTAATGCTGCTTCAGGCAGAAGCTAAAATCTAGTACGTAGCTTCAAAAGCTCTCTTGTTGCAAAGAGAAATACTTATTATGGTTTTAGCTCTACATTTTCATCAGAGACTAAGATTTTCCCACTTAATATTCCTTACTGTTAGGACACAGAAAATTACTAAATGGAGCCAAGCAACTATTTTAAAGTCTTCATAAATTATCTTTAGAATTGTGGAAGAAAACTAATGATTTTCTTATGGCTTTCACTTCAGCTCATCACTACAAGTATTTTGTCCTGTCTTGTTTTATATCATAAGCAACGATGCCACTAAGAATTAGCCAGGCTTTGCTAGAAACTGAGTATTCAACATCCCTGTGTCAAGAGATGTAGTCATCCCCATTCTTCCTTTATATTCTTTAATTTCTATTTTACTTCCTTTTTCCTCCCTCCTCATTCTTTTCAGAGCTTTATGCCACTCAAATCTGTGTAATTGATTATTAACTATTTTGACTGGCAGTGGCCAAGTTATATATTATTAACTACTTAAATTGTGCCTGGTATTGTATTTGTGTCCCTATTGATTCAATTATTCTTCATTGAAACTTTCTCAGATCCTTTATAAAGCAACTGAAATGTTTGATGTGTAATTATGCCAGACTGACATACAGAAGCACTGTTCTCTCCCAGTGCTATATAGCTGTATTGCTAGGTTGCAACTCAAATAGATAATGTGGGTTTTGTAGTTAATTTCTACTCACTGCTACAATTAAGGCTTTTTAAACATTAGTTTAAAATGTATGTCCTTTCCTCTTTGTGCTTGTTTAAGATTATAGTTCCCAGGTGCATTCTTTTATTTATTCTGTAACAGAATCCATTTTATCATTCTCTGACTATGTTTCTAAGCCATCTTTTGAATTCAGCTCCTTCTATTTTAATGTTGTCTGCAGTACAGAAATGTGATCTCTCTTTCAAGATCATTCATAAAGGTGCTTATTTAGCCTGAAACTAGCCACAGGCTCTGTGGTAGCCTACTAGCCACCTGAACTCCTTAGCTGTTTTGCCATGTATCAAACTCATCTCTGCCAGCCAAAGTTCAGCCCTGCAGATCAGTAGTTATTTTAAGTAAGAACAATGGCAGGAGGAACCATTTAGGGAAGAGAAATTTTAGCCCCTCCAGCATCTGAGAAGCAGTAATGCCAAGCCAACCTCTCACTTAAAATTTCATTTATCTTCCCAAAATCTCAGAGACAAAAACTCTTTGTCTTGAGTAAGAGTTAAGTCATTAGTATCCTCCTCATCTGTTTCATCTCCCATCTTAAACTAGATGAAGCAATATTCTCAGCCTACTAATCTGATGGTTCTACCACCTCTGGTAAGTTGTGTTCTGAGCTCACTTCTCCAAATTTGCCATTAACCCTGCGGTTATACCTATATAATCTAGATCAGGGTCTGCCCTACAAGCCACCTCAGCTCTTATAGCAGCTTTCCAGTGAGGTCCCTGCTCCCAGAGCCATAGCTTCTAGAACAAGCAGAATATTGCTTTTGTCATGTAAAGTGAAGGGAGGAGAAACTATATCATGTTCTTATTTAGAGTTCTCTAGTATTTCATCATTCATATTTCAACGGGTTCCAGGCAGGCATTGTTGTGTTCAGTTGTCTCCAAAGTCTTGCTGAAGCTTATCTTCCTGACCTTGAATTTGCTTTCTGAGACTTCTCAGCCTCATTAATTTTTCACTTTTTTTTCCCTCCTAAATCTGGAAGGATCTCCTCCTTNGAGTAGACAAAGGGGTGGGACAGGAACAAGTTCAAGGAAAAGGGCAGAAATGGCCATGTTTTGGTGTGACAGCCAGAGGAAGGTGAGTGTGCATCTTCCAAAGCCCCACACAACTCCAGGATACCAAATTCTCCTTGTTCATTTGCCAGCAAGGAATGGTACCATGCTATCAGAGCTTCAAGGGTACCGAGAGTCAACAATGCAAAGTGCTTTGAGAAAAGAGATGTTAGCCACCTTACATAGGCACTGAAAATTAGTAACTATTTTTTAACGTCTCTCAGTTTTCCCTGTGTAAAATGTTATTGCTTCCCCTTATAGAAATGTTTTCAAAATAAACTAATGAATGTTTGTTGAGCAGCCAAGCACTGTAGTAGCCTGGAAAACCCATGAGGTGCATGGAAAACCTCATGATGAAATTCATAATTTTGTCGTCAGAGCAGAATAGGAATAATGTGTAGCAAATAAGTCCTGGGACTACACACTGAACAATAGTGAATAGCTGTTACAAGAAAATTAGTTCATAATGTACGCACTATTCATTATGTATGTTGAATGAGTCAGAATTTATGTGGAAAAAATAGTATGTAATCATGCAGGTAAAGACTATATCATAATCTGAACAAACAAAGGGGGCAATTTAAGGTTATTCAAGTACGCGTCACTGATATTTTCTGACTTTTGATGGCTTGAACTATACAATCTCACTAAAGTGCTTTTAAAGGTTTGGGGTTTTTTCTGTGATCACTTGATAAGTTTGATTAGTATCAGGGTACCATGGTCAGAACTGGACTTGGTGTGTTGGCCGGTTTCAGTTATATAAAGCAATTTCTTCACCTTCCAAACACTTGACGCTATCAAAATTGTTTAGTCTAACAAGCTTGTATGAAAGCATTACATCATATGAGCTAAGACGTCACAGAATCATAGACTGGTTTGGGTTGGTTTGGGTTCCACACCCCATGCAATCAGAAAGGACATCTTTAACTAGATTGGGTTGCTCAGAGCTTCATCTAACCCAACCTGGAATGTTTCTAGGGATGGGGCACCACCTCTCTGGGCAACCTGTGCCAGTGTTTCACCACTCTCATTTTATAACATTTCTTCCTTATATCTAGCCTGAATCTACTCTCTTTTAGTTTAAACCCACTACCCCTTGTCCTGGTGCAGCAGGCTCTTCTAAAAAATCTGTCCCCATCTTTCTTATAGGACCCCTTTAAGTACTGAAAGGCTGCAATAAGGTCTCCCCAGAGCCTTGTCCTCACCAGGCTGAACAACTCCAACACTCTCAGCCTTTCCTCATAGCGCAGGTGTTCCAGCCCTCTCATCATTTTTATGGCCCTCCTCTGGACCCACTCCCATAGGCCCATGTCTTTTCTGTGCTAAGGGCTCCAGAGCTGGATACAGTACTCAAAGTGGGGTGTCACCAGAGCAGAGCAGCAGAATCACTTCTGTTGACCTGCCGGCCATGCTGCTTTTGATGCAGCCCAGGATACAGTTGGCCTTCTAGGCTGCAAGCACATATTGCTGCCTCATGTCCGGCTTTTCATCCACTAGTACCCCCAGGTGCTCAGCTGGACTGCTTTCAATCTCTTCATCCCTCACCCTGTATTGATACTGGGGATTGCCCAACCCAGGTGCAGGAACCTGCTCTTGGCCTTGCTGAACCTCATGAGGTTCACACAGGCCCACTTCTCAAGCTTGTTCATGTTCCCTTTGGATGGCATCCTGTCCCTCAGGAGGGGCATTTCTGTCTTACATAATTTGCATCTTTGACTTTTCATGTTATTTGAGCATGTCTCATGTTTTCTTATTTATTTCAGAAGTTTATTATTATGCTGGATTTATTGGAGTATTCTGAAAGATATTTTTAGAGTTTGTAAATGGGAGTTTTCATGACCAGTCATATCACTTACATATTTGCCTTTGAAATGGAAGGGATAAAGTGGCATCATCTAGTGTCTGGATGCATTCTTCAAATCCCTTTTTTTGGCATGGTGCAGTATCACTGCTCTTTCTGAAACGTTGTCCTGTTAGTCTCAGAGACAGGAAAAAAATGTAGTTTCTAGGTAGACTCCCACAGGCAGGACAACTTAGAGATCCAAATTTTGCAGTAATTCTTAGAGTCCTGAATGGTTGGACTTGCATAGTTGTTTGGGTTTTTTTAAACTATGAGAATTCTGAGTGCAGAATAAACAATTCAAATTTTCATATCTAGTGTAATAGAGAGGTGCTTGTAACTGTGGTATTTTGATAGGACTCAAAATTCAGGAGCATGTTTATTGTTTTTATTCCTCTCTCCAGCTGCAAGTTGGGAGATTTAAATTTGCTCTCTTCAAAAGCTGTATCACTTTTCTAGAATTTGAATGATGGAATGGCCAACTAAGAAATGTATTTCTTCCCTAAACTTTCGTCTAACCTGGCTAAACTTAAAAGTAGGGATTTTTTTTTTCTGTGGCAAGCGGTAATGCTGCTTCAGGCAGAAGCTAAAATCTAGTACGTAGCTTCAAAAGCTCTCTTGTTGCAAAGAGAAATACTTATTATGGTTTTAGCTCTACATTTTCATCAGAGACTAAGATTTTCCCACTTAATATTCCTTACTGTTAGGACACAGAAAATTACTAAATGGAGCCAAGCAACTATTTTAAAGTCTTCATAAATTATCTTTAGAATTGTGGAAGAAAACTAATGATTTTCTTATGGCTTTCACTTCAGCTCATCACTACAAGTATTTTGTCCTGTCTTGTTTTATATCATAAGCAACGATGCCACTAAGAATTAGCCAGGCTTTGCTAGAAACTGAGTATTCAACATCCCTGTGTCAAGAGATGTAGTCATCCCCATTCTTCCTTTATATTCTTTAATTTCTATTTTACTTCCTTTTTCCTCCCTCCTCATTCTTTTCAGAGCTTTATGCCACTCAAATCTGTGTAATTGATTATTAACTATTTTGACTGGCAGTGGCCAAGTTATATATTATTAACTACTTAAATTGTGCCTGGTATTGTATTTGTGTCCCTATTGATTCAATTATTCTTCATTGAAACTTTCTCAGATCCTTTATAAAGCAACTGAAATGTTTGATGTGTAATTATGCCAGACTGACATACAGAAGCACTGTTCTCTCCCAGTGCTATATAGCTGTATTGCTAGGTTGCAACTCAAATAGATAATGTGGGTTTTGTAGTTAATTTCTACTCACTGCTACAATTAAGGCTTTTTAAACATTAGTTTAAAATGTATGTCCTTTCCTCTTTGTGCTTGTTTAAGATTATAGTTCCCAGGTGCATTCTTTTATTTATTCTGTAACAGAATCCATTTTATCATTCTCTGACTATGTTTCTAAGCCATCTTTTGAATTCAGCTCCTTCTATTTTAATGTTGTCTGCAGTACAGAAATGTGATCTCTCTTTCAAGATCATTCATAAAGGTGCTTATTTAGCCTGAAACTAGCCACAGGCTCTGTGGTAGCCTACTAGCCACCTGAACTCCTTAGCTGTTTTGCCATGTATCAAACTCATCTCTGCCAGCCAAAGTTCAGCCCTGCAGATCAGTAGTTATTTTAAGTAAGAACAATGGCAGGAGGAACCATTTAGGGAAGAGAAATTTTAGCCCCTCCAGCATCTGAGAAGCAGTAATGCCAAGCCAACCTCTCACTTAAAATTTCATTTATCTTCCCAAAATCTCAGAGACAAAAACTCTTTGTCTTGAGTAAGAGTTAAGTCATTAGTATCCTCCTCATCTGTTTCATCTCCCATCTTAAACTAGATGAAGCAATATTCTCAGCCTACTAATCTGATGGTTCTACCACCTCTGGTAAGTTGTGTTCTGAGCTCACTTCTCCAAATTTGCCATTAACCCTGCGGTTATACCTATATAATCTAGATCAGGGTCTGCCCTACAAGCCACCTCAGCTCTTATAGCAGCTTTCCAGTGAGGTCCCTGCTCCCAGAGCCATAGCTTCTAGAACAAGCAGAATATTGCTTTTGTCATGTAAAGTGAAGGGAGGAGAAACTATATCATGTTCTTATTTAGAGTTCTCTAGTATTTCATCATTCATATTTCAACGGGTTCCAGGCAGGCATTGTTGTGTTCAGTTGTCTCCAAAGTCTTGCTGAAGCTTATCTTCCTGACCTTGAATTTGCTTTCTGAGACTTCTCAGCCTCATTAATTTTTCACTTTTTTTTCCCTCCTAAATCTGGAAGGATCTCCTCCTTTACCCATTCCCTGTAATTTCTTCCACCTCTTATTATTCATAGCCTCTATATGTCAGGTTTGGAGGCTCCAGCTTTTCTGAATAAGGTAGTTTCCAGTTCCCTTTGTGTTGCTGAAATAGTGCCAGCATCTTTAACCACAATTGAGGAGATAATCTTTAAAGGTCCTTAAAGTCCAGGTTTGTTTTTCTTAGTCCACTTGATACAGTAAGTACATCTGCCCTGCTGCCAGCATACACGCCCTTTTGTGCTTTATGTAACCTGGAAGGCTATATTTAATTCTGGCTGAACACAGCCCAGAATCCTCCATTATGTTTTCTTTTCTCTTTTGACAGAAGTTTTAAGCATTTTACTTGCAGACTGCTTTCTTAAAAAATTTATAAATATGTCTGAAAAAACAATACTGACATTGCCAATACGTGCTATGTGTACAAAATGTGTTCGCTATATATGTCGCTATAGGAAGGTCTGAACAAATACAATGTTTATGATGTTGGAACTAAAGAAAGCTCTGCTCCAGGATTACTTGCTGTGGTTTCCTCTCTAGGTTTCATTATACAGCAGAGCATCCTTTATTTGACCTTGAAAATGTTTCCTTCAGCACAGAAGGTTTGGTTAGAATTTGTTGTGGCTGATCAATTTTCACAGTGGTGTTTGTAGTTGAATCATTAATCAATTTCATTTTATTGTTTTCTCAAAGTGTTCTTGGTTTATTTATGCTTGAATGAACAAGCTGTTTCATGTGGATGTTTTCAAAAACAATGATTAGCTGTACTGTTTTTTATAGCCTAACGACAGTTTCTCTGAGCTTTGACAGCTCTAGCTGCTGCCAAAAAGGGAGAACCTTAAAACTAGTTTGGTGTTAGTCTTTCATTCTTGCAGAATGACAGAAAGTATTATCAGAGTTGCACTCTTTCTTAGTTCCAAGTATGGAGTGGCATCTGGAGTTTATTCCTCCAATACTGTTAAGTCAGACACAGATGGCACCTCTAGAAGCAGCATAGTTTAAGGAAATACTTGTGTTAAGCTTTGTATATCAATGCACTCTTGTTAGGAGAATTCTGCAGTTTGCAATTGTCAAAAGCATCCCATAAAGTTATTCCCTGAGCTGTTCCATTGGCTTTGATAAGACTTTGCGTAAAACCAAATTTGTGTTCATAAGGTGGCATGATTAACATCTTACAACTACTGTATTTTTCTAACTTTCCTTGTGTGTGTTCTATCTTATTTCATACAGATAGGCATCTAATTTGGATTTTCTCTATGTAAGTTGCAGTTTATCTGTATTTCTTCTGTCTTTAGAAATAACATTTATGTTAAGTTATTATGCTGGGGCTTTTTTGCAGTTCACTGCTGTGTGTACTAGTAGTTGAAGACATATGGACTTCAAAATCAGCAGGATAAAAAGATGTTAAAAGGCTCTTTCAATGTGAGCCAGTCTTCGATACTAGTACACAAGTATCAGTGGAATGATTCACACTCTGTCGTTGGTCCTTTTAGTTCAACTTATGTAAAGGGAAATTATACACGAGATTATATAAACTAAGTGATAAAATTAAGAACAGAGTGTGCAGCAGATTGTATCTTAATGCTACTAAGGTGCATCTGATGACATAAATATTATGCACTTGCATTTTTATGATGGAATTTATGCTGACAGTTTAATAGAAATGCTCCATAGTAAACACATGGCTTTCAGAGCACTAGTGTTTCTGGCAAATTTCTAGCTTTTACACTTTCAATATAATTTCAAGACATATCTCTAATCACAGGAATTGAAAATTCCCAAGCCTATATGTTCACTGAAGCCATTAGAACACACAGAAGTTCTGTCCCTCTTATATGGAACATAATGGAATTTTAGCCAGTGTTACCTGTGCAGCTACCACCATACCCTTCATGAAAGAACAGATTTGAGGAGAAAGACTTCACATGCCTTTTGCTGGGGTTGCCTCACCTCTGCCCATGTGTAGAGGTTTTACTTTTTCTTCACCCCTAGATGGAGGCACCTGGAACACCAGGTATGTTTTTTTTGCTTCCTGTCTGTGAACTGTTTTCTACTATGCTTTGAAATCTCAACCCGTTGAATATGTTGCTTCTGTACTTAACTTTGTCACTCTGCTTAGGTAGCATGGAGTTCTTAATTCATATTTGATTTACAGGGATCTGAGTATAGCAGCTTTCCTAGAGTATGAGAGCTTAATTTTCAGTTTCATGACCCATCATGACCCACCATGCAGGTGCCCCAGCATGACCTGTGTAGTAGCAACATATCCAGTACTCTGTGCTTTCTCATAACTGTGTTAAGTGCAGGGAAGACAGAATCAGGTCCAATATGTGAAAAGTAAAATACTGTTTCTCCGTCTTCTATTTTTGTATATTCTGTAATGCTCAGCTGCCATCAGCAAACCAGATAGGCTGTCTGGTGAGGCTGTCAGCCCTAATGCAAGTGTGCAGTGCTTGAGATGGAAGCCATACAGTGAAACTAAATTTTTCAGGATATCTTAATATGCTTGTTATATTTAGCTTACATAGTAGGGAGTGTGAGTTGGAAAGCATTACTTGAGATGCTTTTAAATGCTGCAAATTCAAAAGATGAAAAATTAATCTACATATGAATTCCTTTTAAGCAACATACTCAAGGGGACTTGGTTGGCTTAGTGAATTTGTAGTAGTTTGTGCAGCTATTCCTCTATAGATAATAATTCAATTTTGTCTTACCATGATCCTGATCACTTGTTATTTAAAATATCCAACTGAGCTATGCTTTTAAAAAAAATATTTCTGGAACTATTGAAGACTATGGCTTTGAATTTGATGGTTCAGAATTATTATAGGTTTATTTTAGTTACACCAAAACACCAGTTTGAGTTTTCTCCTCTTCATTAGACATTCTTCATTAGAGAATCTATGTGAGAGATCTGTTACACATGCCCTCAGGACAGGAAAATGATGAACCGGAGTTGGCTTTTAATAAACCCACACAGTCTATATGCTATACCTTGTCTGAGTAAGGGATGAGTTATAACATGACAAAAATTCTGCTTAAAGACTTGAGTATAGCATTCATAGCTGTGTCATTTGTATCTTCTAGTCTCTGTGAAAAGCTTGAACTCATTGTAGCCTTCCCCTTGATAAGAAGCATTTAAAAGGGTCCTCTCTTCTTTCTGCATGCTTGCCTACCTTAATGAAACTGGGGGCAGCCCAAGTTATGTATGAGCTCTCTACTTTTGTCAGGGGTTCAAAAGTAAGCAACAGTCAACCAGTGGCAGACCCACATCCAAAGGCCTTGACTATGTTTGGTTGCCCTAGGAAACCAGCTAAAAGTGAAACATAACAGCTCCAGCTCTTGCCATAAAAGGTTCTCAAGCTTTCTATATCCTTTATTTGTCAGAGCCTGAGAGAAAGTCTAAAACCTGTATAAAAATTAAATTAGAAAAAATAGTACAAGTCACATTTTCCTGAACTATTGTAAATATGTAATACATTTCAAATCACAGTTAGAAAGCACAAACCAGTGTATAACAGAACCAAATCCTACTCCTTACAAGAGATCTATGTGGAAAGCACACACCAATTACCAGTGCACTGAAGAAATGCNAGGCTGCCTCTCCTTGCTAGATTTGAACTCACATGATTTAACTTGAAGTAGAGAACACATTTTTGGTTTTGGTTAAGACACGGCTGCAATAAATGGCCAGCTGCTACCAGCCAAATAAGAATGAAGTAAACAAGTTTGAGCGTCAGGTTCATAGTAATAAACTAAAATTAAAGTGTTTGTTGGAATGTATCTTTTGTTTAGTGACATGTGAAAGCGCAAATCATGAAAAGACCACTCACTTCTATAATACACAGTTAATATTTAAAGCAATACAAGATTCAGACCAATGCTTTGCCCTCAGTTACACTGTGTTAGATGGAAAGCATTGAAGCAATTAGGCCAGTGACCCAGAGCAGTGTAACTTGGATCGGAATCTGGCCTCAAGCAACTTGTCCAGGATTGTACAGTCAATGCCTTCATCTGAGATCTGTTTTCCTTCATTGTTAGTCTTAGAGACACAGGCAGTTCCATAGCCTCAGAGGCGACTATACTTGTTTATTCATCAGAAGATTAAAACCTCATGTCATAAGAAGCTCTAGATCCCTTCCTGCTCCAAAATTGCCTCTTTAATAATGAACAGGGTGGGAGTCTGCTGAAAAATGTCACTCCCTGTTTTCCAGCAAAACAGTACTGAAATAACATTCTTCTGAAAATACACCACAAAATAGTTCTGAGTGCAGTCTGAAGTATGGTTGGTGTTTCATAAGGATGCATACATACCTGACAGTGCAGACCTCTCCCACTAAATGAATAAAGTACATGTGATAAATTGATCTGCTTCTATAGTAGTCTTTCTGATGTAGTTACTTGTTTTCAAAATCTGGAATTCCGTATTAATGAAGGAGTGCATTATATACAAATTCTAGTATATGTAAGTGGCTGTAAAATTCATTTCATTTTTAGTTGACATCTAAATTAAGCTAAAAGATGGTTTAGAGCCTTCTACATCCCTTATTACCTTCTTTCCCTTTCAGCATCTGAGAAATACTCATTTTAATTAAAATTTGTTTTTAAAATGCATCTTGTAATCAACACATGCTGAGAAGAGCCACTTACCACCCATGTACTGTAAGCTCACTCTGCTGAACAAAATGGGATCATTACATGAACTAGTAGTAAATACTGTGGTGGCTTAGTGTTTGCAGTGTACTGTGATTTCAGGAAGGTAGAATTGTACCAGCTTGGCTCTGATGGTCAGAGGCATGCAAACTAATAATGTGCCAGTAGGAGCTGTAGTGCTGCTGCAGCTATTTTTGCCACACTGTATTTCTTATTCCATAGAAGGTTGCAGAGAAGCAGAGAAGCTTGTTTAGGTGTGACATGACAAGGTACAGTAAAAAATAAAACCACGTCTTTAGTATAAGCAGTCTAAGACAACTTTGGTGGGAACAGTTATATCGATATAAATGTTTTTGCATACGAGTCATTGAGCAGACAGGATGAGGAGCAGGATGCTGATGTTTGATGGTGCCAACTTATCTGGCCAATTCAGTTTACTTTGTTTTGATACTCGTGCATTGTAAAAGGAGATCCCACCACTTCTCCTCAGCTCCCTACCACAAAGATTTGATCAGTCAAAGATGTGAGCATGGTAGTATCGGTAGATCTGCATACCTTAGATAAGGGGAAGAGTAGGCATGATGGCATGTCAGCTTAATCCTCTGGGCTAGATATTTTTTTAGTGTCTTACAATTTTCCTGGCCCTTAGTAAAGAAATGTGTACCTACATGATTATTCACAGCCTTCTTGTTGCATATTTTTATCCGATAATAAAATTCCGAAAATGCAGTTCTGAAAATGCAGTTTAGTTTTGAATGAGTAAATTATAAATAANATACAGAAATTCAGACAATTATTCCTGAAGAGTTTATCCCTTTTAAAACATCAGTCCAGAGGATATTTCTGTGTCAGTGAGATGTAGACTTCTCTGCTATGGGAATTCAGAAATTAACTGCAGTGTAATATTTACTTTTTGTCCCTATGTTCTTTTTCTTGCTTCTCTTTGGTGGGAATCTTGCAAATTGTCAGAGGTTGCATCATGAGAATCATGAGAATTGATGAAAGTTATTTAGGAAATAATTACAAAGGGTAACTTCAGATAGCTCTTAACTTCTGCAACCTCCCTCTCTAGTCTCTGAAAAGAATTAGACTCCTCCAGTGCAAAGTTAAATGTGAGAGCTAACTGTGGATACTCAGATTATCCAATTCAGGAAACTGCCTTTCTTCACTGAATGGAAAGTGAACCTGAGGAGACCTGCTGCCCAAGGCTGATGTTGGTCTTTGTTAGCATTTTCTTTCTTAGAATAG